>WAAD01030026.1:22622-38212 GCA_013389945.1 Fregata magnificens
TTCTGGGGGGGGGGGGGGTGAGCTAATGGAGCAGAAAGCTTGCTTGCTGCTCGCCTGCTCCCTCCCCTGTGCAGGCGCCATCTCCCCTCCTGTGCTTGTCTGTTCTGCACAGCCCCATGAGATGGCAGTTTTGGACATGGCACCACCACATGGTGGTCACACAACACTGTCAGCAAGGGCTTGAGGGAGGAAGAGCCATAGGAGCATTGCAGGACCCTGCCAGACTCCCTCCACTGTGCTCAGGGTGAGGGCTCGCACCTTCCTCCCTGTCAGTCTGGTTCCTGGTCCTTGTGGGAGCTGTAGTCTTGGGAAAGGCGTCTCGGAGCAGGGTCGCTCCCTTGCAAGTGCCATGGGGTTTGTCTCATCCAACCACCCATTCCCTTATGCTGGTGGTGCCTGGAAAATTAGGTTGTGAACAAAATTCCCTGAAATCACAAGACCTCTTTTAAGCCCACACCAGCAACCACCTTTGAAGAAGCAAAGGGAATATCTTATGACCAACAATTTTGTGTGATACATCATGTTTGTTGTATGTAGCCACAGGGTGGTATAGGGGAATATAGATGCCTAGCTTCATAACGATCTGCTTGGACAGCAGCTGGATTCTTAAAGGATGTGTTTGTTCAAGAGCTTCGGATAACTCCTGGTTAGTTGTTATTTCTGTCGTACAATTACCCCATCTTCTTTGGACTCCGAGTTGTTTGGAAGCATTGCCAAAATAATTCATCACAAATACCTTGTACCTGTAGGCAATGGCCTGATGGAAAACATACTGACTGCCTTGATCAACATCTGTGCAGAGCAAGGTATGAGCCAGCAGTGATAAAGAACATGTTTTGTTCTAAGTTGTCGGCACGGAGGAAAAAAAACACTTCCATAATTTGCATTTGTTGATTCACACTTGCTAACAGGATAACAAGATCAATCAATGCAGAGAAACTGAGGTTAATCATTCATAATCGCCTTTAAGTTATCAACAGACTGACCCTAATCTTTGACCCAGGGTCAAAGTCTAAAGTATTCTGTCTACATGTCTATATTAGCTAACTCAATACCCATCTATTTCTTGGAATGAAGATATGTCCTTTGGCAAAAGCAGCCCCGATGCTCAGGAATTTATCCCTGCATGCTGACAACCCAGAACCTGGAAGAAACTGCAAAGCCCATGGAAGAGTCCTACAGTGACAGCTGGTGCATTGACTTGGATGACCACAAATATATAACAAAGATGGTGCTCCCATGCCCAGCGTCCCACCCAACCAGCTCTCTGAAAGGAGCTCATCCCTCCCCAGATGCTGTCACAACTTGCTGCAGCACTCAGCTTTAATCAGACGTTTCCCTTTCAAGCGCTGACGTGTCCTGCCAGATCAGTGCTGCTTAGGTTTCAGCACCTGTTAGGATCGTAAGATGAGGCAAACATAGGCAAAGGATAGAAAACAGTGGACAGAGATGTAGAATAGGCAGTTACACATACAGCAATGTTATGTTATGCACAAAGGTGCATGAAATATGTTTGAAAAGAAAAAACAAACTGCATAGCTAGGGGAGTTGCTCAGAGTCTGGGATATTATCAGATCTGGAAAAATGCCATGTGAATGACTCACTGGAGCATCAGTCCATGGCTATGTACAGAAAAATGCCACAAAATTGGCTGTTGTATTCCCTCTCTAGCATTCGTACAGTATCATTTCATGGTTTCCATAAATGATTGACTAAAATGTGCCATGGGCCTTTCTTGCATTATAGTTATCTGCCCTGCTACCCTGCTCCAGTCCTACTCACACCCTCCTCCCCTTTAATAAAACATTATTTTCAGATCATCATTGGAGAGCAAATGAAGGCCCTTTGAAAAATATTTTGCATATTCCTTCTACAGCTGCTCTCTAAACAACCTGCCGGCACAGTTGTGGGGTAGCCTGATGCTGAGGAGGGACCCCAAATGTGATTGATCCAGGAAGTTATATATACCTCCCTTCCTTCAGGAGCTGGAGCAGGATGCCTCAACTCCTCAGCATTTAGGACCAGCACAACTTAATAGCTGGAGATCTGCAGATCAAGACAGGAGTCCTGCTGCCAGCAACAGGCCCGGGGCACAGAGGGCTTGTAAATCACAGATGGCGCCTTCAGCCCCAGCTAGAAGCCAACAGCCGGACTGAAGAGATTCCACAGCACTGGTATCATCCATTGCACGTGCAACAGCTCAACACACAGGTCTTGGCTGCCCCTGTACCACAGGATAGGTGAGCTCTGTCCTGGGCTGGCCTCAGGCAGGCAAGGACCTTCACAGCAGGGCAGCTTTTGGGTCAGCTCCCATTTCAAGTACCCCAAATGGTGGGCAGGGGTAAAAAAAGGAGGCTGGGACAAAAAAGGGGAGCCAAGGGGGAAAGGCTGGGAAGCAGGAGGCCTCTGTGCCCAGACTCACTTTGGTACCACTCGTGCAGCAGGGCAATGGGAGAAAAAAGCACAGGGCCACACATGGTGGCTCCCAGATCCTCTGCTCTGCACTGGGAGCTGTAGGTCATACCAGACTGCTTTTGGTTTGAGTCTCACAGGAGGATGGGTGGGAAGGATCAACAGGGAGAGGTGCTGACTGCTGCTATTGCACTTTGGGTGGCATAGGTGAGGTGATGCCTCCTATGCTGCCCCTCAGAGCCCAGAATTGCTGTTTCCACGATTAGAGCTTGCATTTGGGGGAGGTCCAGGACAGAGCCCACCCTACCACATGTGCTAGGCCCAGACACTCCTTCGCACACCTGCATCCCACTCTGGGACAGGCAGCAAGGGCAGGTCTGTTCTCCCATGCCGCATGCAGCAATGTCTCACAAAACTAGCGGTGCACTCCTCCATCAGCACACAGGATCTTATGGCCAATGTAGCAGGGAAGACCAGCTCCTGACCAAGCTCTTTGCTCCAGAATCCTCTTCATGACTCCAGAGAGGAGCGTTCAGTGTCACCGTGCCTTCACACTCTATTTATTTACCATGCCTTACTGTTAATCAGAGCACATCATGCCTTGTTAGCCTTGTGTCATGGCAGCCTCCTAGCCCAAGACCTGCGTCATGTACATCTGACACCAACTTGGAAAGCAGACCATGTCCAGAGGCAAAGATGGGGGCAAGATTTCATGTATACGCCAGTTGCAAAGACCACCTCACCGTTTTTGAGGCAGAACCGGTCTGCTGGCACTAGGAAACGTTTAGACAAGTATGACTGGAAAGTGCCTTGCTGTTATTTGCACAGATTTCCTGTATATTTTGCATTTGAGTCTGAGCCACAAAAAGAAACAAAGTAGACATGTTTACACAAACACAGTACAGTGAAGGAGCAAGCACTCTATGACTGAGCTACTTTTACCTGCCTGAATAATAAATACATCCTTCGTTCTCTCTACTACTGTAAAAGCAGTTGATGGAGAGTCCATATCTGGACAGAGGATCTGCTTTCTATCTCCATATCACCCTTTTCAAATTGGTTGTAATAAGCTCTCTGGAACAAGGACTGATTCTCCTAATGCATTTGTGTAGGTCTGGCACAGTCAGGCAGAGCCTAGAGGTACTGCTGTAATAACCACCTGTGCCAACGTGAATTGTAGCAAGGAGGATGCACAAAGAGCTTTTTGCATCGCTTACAAACAGGTGAGCATACGCCCCATGAGCTCTGTGTGTTAGCACACCGGAGGAGCCACAATATACCCTAGGAAACATGTTTTGCTGCTGCGGCTTTGGGTGCTGGAGGAAGATCCACTCACCACCACCCCCCATGTGGTGCTCTCTGCTGACGTGTATTGTCCCCTCAAAGTACTGCTGTGTAATGTCCAACAAGTGTGGTCTCCAGGCTCCAGCCAAATGACAACTCAGCTCTCACTGCACCCAGCTCAAATCAGCTTTGGGTATTTGTGTCTGAGCACGCCATGTCCATTTCTAGCTGATGAGCACTGCCAATCGCCTTGCTTTGTGTTTGCACTAGCTTCTCTTTATGATTAGGAAAGACATATCAGCCCCACATTCCATGTGGGACTGTCTGGGAAAGGAATCCATGCTGGGCTCCTGCAACGCTCTCTGCCTTGCCACCAAGTCCCCATGCTTTAACCCTTGGAGCACTCGAAGACCCGGATATACCAGGGCCTTCTCTATCTGTCCAACCCAGTTGAGTGCCATATAGACATGACTCACAAACTGAGCCAGACCCAATGTTGCCTATCTTCAGTCCTATTCTCTCCTAGTGAAAGTCAGATCATCTAGTCCCTAGTCACCAGCATTTCCCTCAAATCAGTATCCCAGCTGTGCATGTTTCCAGGCTATTCCTGAGACTCATGAGATGTTCCTGAGATTAATCTGGTTGGGATGGGATGAAAGAGTTAAGTAGAGGGTGGACCACCAGACTCATGGACAGCTCCATGACCTTCACAGATGGTGGTGACCTAAACAGGAAAGATCAGCAGCCTTCTCTGGCTGGGCAAAGAGAGACCCAGAGTACAGAGGGTACCGCAGAGAGATTTGGAAACCAGCTCCTGAATCTGGTCTGGGTCCATGAGGTGTCTTCAGGAGCTCTCCAGGGTGGTTTGCGGTTTTGTCACTCTTTCACCTCCTGTTGCTGAACATATCACAGAGAATCACAGATTAACTCGAGCAGCGAGAAGGTCACCTACACTCCTCATAGAGTATGAGCCCAGTGCCTCCAAATCTGACTTTTGCTCTTCCCAATTTGGAAACTGCCACTAACATTTGCTGCTGCTCCCACGTGGAGCAGACGATGTGCTAGTGAGGGAAGGCGTCTTCCCTTCCCTACTCTGAGCTGTTACTCCCAAAATAACTCAGTGCTTAAATAGGCATGGACAGGCTTGACCATGGTAGGCTCCCTCTGAAGCCTGGTCTGCTATGAGCAACAGCACCAGCTGCCGCCGCATTCCCAGAGAGCAGCAAATCACCTTCGCTCCCTGTTTTCAAAGGTCTTGGTAGCACCAAACTATCTAAAAGAGCCTGTGGCTTCAGGATCAAGGCTGTCCTAGACAGTGCCTCTCTTGTGGTTCCTTTGAGCAGTAATGAACTCTATCCCACTCTGTAGGAGGAAGAGTCTGTGTGCGGCCAGCCACATGCTGTTGAGCAAAATTTCCCCAGAGTGAAAAGCCAGCATAAACCTCACTACTTTCTGGTGTACCTCCACGAGCATAGGAGAGCTCTACGTGTGTGTCTGCATGTGCGTTTCTCTGGAAAAGCAAGGGAGAGACTGACTCGGTGCAATGAGGATTTCAAACAAAACAATTTAATTACACATATTTTCCCCCATGAACAGGATGAGAACTAAATATGTAACAGCTGTTGCTTAATGCATTCCTAGATAGCACACAGATATTATGCTGATAAGCACCACTTAAGAACAGAGATAGCAAAGGAGAAGAAGAGAATTAATGATGTTAGTTATGCAGAGAGCAGGTCAGATCTTAGTGTGAATTTAAAACAACCTGGTTTCCTTCCTTCCATTTATCGGAGCACTTACAGTAATGCATATAGCAGTGAAGCATTTTAATAGCATTTTAGAGGTAGTAAAAGCTTCAGAAAGCTGACATTCATTGCACTGCTGTACAGCCTCCCCTGCAAACTGGAGAGAGCCGCATTACATGCACACTTTAAAACCTGACATGAAAAAATACCCCTTTGAAAACCAAATGTTGGTATGGATCCTGTGCTGCTTGAGGATCCAGATGAGAACAAATAAATTGCACCTGTTTCAGGTCTTTGGCTTTCACCAGAGCATGTCTTGCCAGGGGAAAGGCATGAGCAAAATGAAGGGGTGACCACCACCACCCCACCACCACCCCCTGTGCTTCCCACATGCTGGCCTCTTCCAGTGCACCACAACAATGCCTCCCATGCTGGTCTCATCCCTTATTCCTAGCTCCAAGAAGTGGCAGCAGCACTCCTGCCTTTGGGAAACTTCTCCTGTGTGGGACTGACACCCTCTCCTGCCCTGGGAATAGAAGGACTGACACCTTGGGGAAAAGCAGGTGCACACCGACTCACTCAGACACACTCAGCATTTCTAAGCCTAACCTCCAGTTGCAGTGGGCTTAGCACTGTAGACAAGCATAGTATAAGACAAAGGGAAAGTGTAAAAAAAAGTAAATTATTTGCATCTGGCTTATTTCTTCATGTTAATGGAGGGAGGGGTGGGGGGGAAACTCTTTCTGGGATTGAAACGAGCCCTGAGTCTCTGCTCACCATTCCCAAGGGGAAACTTGCCAGCATTACTCATTACAAACACCTCTGGAGAAATATCAGCTGCATTGATTGTCTTCAGACATCTCTCAGACTAAAGGTTGAAGACAGTCTCAAATATATGTCAGAGAAAGAAGAAAAGAGAAAGACATATAGTCCTTGTCCCAAAGACGGTACAACCTCAACAGACTAAATACATAATGGGAAAAAAAAATTAAGAGAATCAGGAATAGACAAGAGCTCCTCGCATCCTGAGACAAATCCCACCAGTTCTCAGTGCAACCTGTAGTGGTGAGACTTTCAACTCAGAAAATTAGTAATGATGTGCAAGTCACTGGGTGCAGTTTCTGGCCTACCCATGACTGACACCGTTGATGTCAGCTCCATTACACTGCTGCGACGGGTGAGAGGAGCAACACTAATACGTACATAGCGCTCATAGACTCACCAGAGAGGGTCCTGTGGTCCCTATGACAGCTTCTTGTGTTTGGGGAACCTGCTCTCGCAGCCACAGGATACAAGAATATTTGAAGGTCTATAGCTGTCAAGGTACTGATGTAGCCCAGTAAATACAATATTTGAAATTGTTAGTGAAAGACACAGTTTTTGGCATCTCAGGATTTCTCCATGCTTATCATGACCTGAGCTAGAGTTAGTTTACTTTAACAATTGCTACTGGTCAAGTAAATTCTGTATAACCTGGTCCAGCTTTATCTCTGTGATACCATATATGGTAAAACATCTGACAAACGTAGGTAGTAACTGCATAACAAGAAATAGCCTTTTATATTAATTGAAGCTGGGGAAGCTGTTGAGCAACATTCAAACTTTATCTGGGAATCACCAAGAACGAAAGAAACTGATGAAAATACACATAGAAACAGCTCCAAGCAGACTCCAGGCCTGAGGAGGCCGGCACCTTCACCATGAATATTATGCTTCTCCTGGTGAACAACTCAGGACACTGATGACTCACAGAGACAGCCCATCACCTCTCTGCTTGAGAAGGCCGGTGCCACCAACCACAAGTCCCAGAGGGACATCAGAAGGTGAGGATAGCATTGGAGAAGAGGATTAGATATTTGGAAGTTTTCTTTTATAACACTTTTAAGAGTATTACTATTAAAGAGTCTTTTCTGTATTAATCTGGATTATAAGTGTTAGTATTATTGCAACTGGAGTAATAATAACTTTATTATGTCTTGATTACATTAATATTTTAATTAAGCTTTTGGCTCTGCAGGAGTATAATATGTTCATCTTTACCCATAAAAATATTTTGAGCATAGCATGAGAGAAGCTGTCAGAAACCCAAGCCTCATTGCCAGGCACTTGCAGAGTTGAGAAAGCCTCTCCAGACAGTGACTTCAAAGACATGGGTGAACTCCACACAAGACCTTCCCCTCTAAGTCTATCTTGCCCAGTTTACCTGTTTGATGATGCATAGAACAACTGTTACTCTCACAACAGCCATCAGTCTCCAGATACCTGCATCAGGAGGCAAAATTTCAGTCAACAGCCTAGGCAGTAAGAGCTGCAGCTATTCAAGATGCTTCTGCTATGCTTTTTCCAGTCATCGCCTTAAACAAATATATCAGCTACTCCCAGGTTGCGCCTACATACACAGATATACCCCTATTACTTCTTTGGCTGTCAGTTTAGCCCTTAATTTATCCAAATTGAGCTTTCTCACAAAGAGCTGTGAGCTGAAATAACCTGTGAGGGAGAGATCACTTACACTCAGGGCAGTACACAGGCTCATTGTCTTTGACCTGCCCGCAGTCAGTTCAGGTTTAGAGTCCTTTGAGCAGATAATTCTGACTAAAGAACACCAAGTGCAGCTGGAAACACTTTTCCAACAAGAGCCATACCTTGGCAAGAAAGAGAGAGACATGTTTCTTACTGCCATGTTCATGACATTATCCTCAGATGTTTCCTGATCTCTCTCTGTTCTAAGTCTGCAATGTCCCTGTCTGTGCAAGTTAGGCTGAGCATCACTGAAAGAGCTTGAAAAGCCCAAAAAGTGTCACGGAAACCTCCTCATCTCCCAAAACTCACTGCCACCATCCACACACCGGTAGAAACTACAGTAGCATGTCAGCCGTGCAAGAAGACCAGCTGATAAGTAACAACAGAGAGAAGAATAGCCTGAAATGATCCTTGTTAGAAGCTATGGAGGCTTGAATGGACCCAGATTTTACTGTCAAGCTCAGGCAAGAAAGTTACCTTTTTTAAATTTCCCTATGGCAAAGCTCTGCTAAAATCAGTTTTTACCCAAGAAAAATGTTCATTCTGAGAAATGAAACTTTTCAACCACCTTGGCTTTAAAGACATAATTTTCAGCCGCCTTCTCCACTCTTCACAGGGTGGTTCACCACTGTACACTCTTCTTTACTGAGACATGCTCACAGCAGCTGACTGAGTGTTTACCCATTTTAAGACATTATTCAACAATGGAAAGTGTCACTTGGGAAGGAGTTTATTATTTCGTATTTTTGGGGGTTCTCTTCCTATGACTTCCAGACATCTCTACCATATGTAACAGCCTCCAAAGACTATTCCTGATTTCCCAAGGTCAAGGAGAAAACAATTCCAGCCTCTCCTTTCTAAAATAGGCAGGGGGGATGGGAATATAGGGAAGGAAAAGTGGAAGAAGGTATCTTTGTTAGAGGCCCACCACAGATAGAGTGCAAGAAAATGGAGGCATCCTGCTGTTTTCAGGCCCGTGTTCAATGTAGGAGAAAGCAACCATTTTAAGTGAAGAAAGATGTAAAGGCCACATGTTTCTACCTATTTCCACAAATCACATTTAAAAAACTACATTTTAAAAAAGCTAAATTTGCAATAAAATCCTGAGATTTAGTCAAACAATACTCTGCCCCAACTGATCAATTTGGCTTTGATGGTTTCCAAAGTCCCTCCCAGTCACAATAGTACATTGTGACTTGAGATAACCCTCTGCAGGTTTTCTGGAAATACCCCCTCATCCCCATCACATATTCTAGCAAGCAGCTCCAGAGGAAGAGTCTCTTTTGCTCAGCAGGTGCATCAATAAAAAGAAAACAATCCTATTTTATTTGCTTAAGGTGAAGGCTGTGCAAAACAGCAAGCAACACAGCAAGACTTTCTGCAGGAAAAGATGACTCATCTTCTGCTTTATTGGCTACAACAGATAGCAATATGACCCCTTTCCACTGGAAGTATGTTCAGCTCCTACTATTGTCCTCTTTCTTACCTTTATGTCCTGTCCATGACTCCCTGCAGTCTGATCCACAGTGACCAACAGACCTGAGGATTGCAAAGCATATTCACCTGCGGTGCAGGGAATACAGCCGTATGCCTTCTGCTGACACACTGCACCATGCCCTCAATAGGAAATAAGTGGAATCTCCCAAGGGTATCCAGAAACGTCTGGGTAGACCCAAAATGAGGCAAATAAAGGAAAATATTTTCCCAGCTGCCCAATATCCAGAGTTGGACCAGATTGCTCAAACTGATCAATTGCCATTCAGGCACAAAATAAGCAGTCAGATATTCAACATTCAGCATCCGATGCCAAGAACGGTCATAATGTTGGCCTTTCAAAATGTGTCCACTGTCCTCTTGCTAATCCTCTGATTTTTGTTCCCATCTCCAATTTGCAGTGCATGTGGATAACCAGTGATCCAATGGGAGCTGGAGACGATGGCAAAAGGAGGTGGGGGGGATCGGCTCCAGTAGTGGAGGGGACCTTTACAGCACCTTCAGGGAAGCCAGCTTCCTCCCCTGCCTCCATTCCTCCCATAAACTCGTTACAGCTCCCGACAACAGCAGCTTCTCCACTTTTATGGCTTTTCTCTGTGGCCTATGCCCACTTTTGGCACAGTCCTGCATGCACCGAATGTAGCATCCAAGAATCCAGAGCAGATGGAGCTGCTAAAGACACGGGAATTATGCCTGGAAAGGGAGAAGAAAAGGAGATTGCAGCCTCACTGGAGGTGTAATGTGACGCCATTCAAGAACCCACCTGGCCCCTGGGGAACTCTGGTTTCCCTGGCCAACGGCTCTCTGGAGAAGCTCCAGAGAAAACCAGTGAATCCAGAGGAATTGCAACTTGCAGCACTGCAAAAGAGTATGATTTCTGATAATTCCCGAGGTTCCTCCATCTCTATTTTTATGGGATACTATGGTTTTTCCTGAAGGTGTTGAACATTCGTCTTTTGAAAAGCAATGCTGCGAAGTGCTGGAACAGGAAATACCAAAAATTATTTTAGAAAGCTCCACCCTCTGCATCTGCTGCAGTTGCCATTACAGTCTTTTGCTGCTCTGATCCAGGGCAGAATAAGAATAGGGAAGGGACCTTTAGCACATGGCATCAAGATCTGCCAACTGCCTTGGCCACATCAGAAAATATTCTGCCTGTCATGCCAGTGTGGGGTTTTTTTTAAATTTTGATTTTTTTTCCAGATTTATGTCATGCATTTACCCCTGCCACTGAATTTTATTTCAGTTATTTTACTCATTTTCATTTCTGTCACTGAGGCCTATATACAAAATAGCTAAGAGGTGAATAGCCCAGTTCAGGGCATCAAAGCTCAATTTCTTTCTTTGAATTTCCTCCTTTGAATTTCCTCGTGGGCCTCCTGTCTTGATGAAGAAGTCCAGTCGTTATCGAAAACCAAAAGCCAAAATGTAGAGGGAAAAAGTGAATCTGGTGCCAACCCAAGTCCTCCTAGAGAATCCTCCTTGAGAAAGCCTTGTTGCTCCTTGTTGCAGTCATCTAAAAAAAATCACATGGGTAGGGAGGTGCTCACACAAAATAGGATGAGAAACAGAGGGATGAACATTCCCATAGAGTTGCTGACAATAACAAAAGAAAAGCATCTTTTCAGAAAAAAAAGAACATTTTCTATTTTTCTCTTCCCTCTTTCTCTTAAAGGTATCCTGCCTATTATTTCCCCATGTTGAGCTGCCAGTCAGCTCTCATTTCAGTTAGATACGCTACACCAGCATAACTGCCTGGATTTTAAATATGCTCTCCTCTCCTCCTGAAGCCTGGCTCTTTCCCATGGTCTGTGTTGAGGCAACAGAGAGCTGAAAAGCTGAGGTAATGTGTATTTCGAGGTTTTGTGGCAGTGCAGCTCAGCCACGGAGAGTTTGCTCCAGAGCTGGGACTGCACAGCAGGATCTCTAGATGCAGGGGAAGGAAAAGCCTGTGCCAGAAATAGCTGTGGTGCTCCAGCAGGGCCCCCGGACTGCCAGTCAGACACCACCTTCCTGTAAATTAGAAAAGGGAGCGTTGAGCAGTACCTCATGTGCTACAGAGAGGGGAACTGCCCTGATCAGGGTGCCAGGGTGGGTGGAGGCAGGGGAAAGGATGGATATGTAATGGGAATGTGCCTCACAGATCCTGGTAACATACTGATGCCCTGCCAGTCCTTCCTCTTGTCCTGCTCAGGACTATCCTGCACAGCGTGGGAGTCTCCCTCCGGACGGTGTAGGTCACCATACTTGTTCCTTAACTGGCCATGAAATACAAGGAACAAGAATAATTCTTCATGAAAGATTACTAAGAAACACATATGCAAGATGCACACTTTGGGTCTGGTCCAGATTGGTTGGGTTTTCTGCAGGAACTGAACTTCAACCATGTGGATGTAACCAGGAATTTCCACAGCTGTCTGTCACGGCTTACCCTTTAAACTCTCCCACCAGGCAACATGAACAGAGCCCACAGGCAGGAGTTTCTACACAAAACTGGAGGGAAGGGAAGCTGGAAATGAGAAATGACGTTGGTTAATGACTTGCTAACAATTGAATGACATTGGTTAATGACCAAGTCAGCTTCTACTGTACATTCCTTTTATATTTCCTGCAGGTCATTTGTGTCCTAAGCACCACGTGCTTTCAGTCTGGGGCCATTCATAGCACATGGTATTTGTTAGTAGTTTTGGCAGCTTATAGCAACTCTGGTGCATAATTTGCATTATGGTCAATTCCTGTAATCTGACAAATCTCATAATACTATAATGACTTTCTTACAGCACTCCTCTTGCTCTCATGTGAATATTGAGGATCTCAGCTCCCATTTTAGGAAAAAAGAGGTTCCCATGCTTGTATCTGCAAAGTTCTTGAGTGAACCATAAAGATTTGAGGCCACAAGGCAGATAAATCAAGCCACAGCTGCAGTCTTAGACCATTCCTGCTTGGGAGAGGGAGGAGACTGAGTCACACCTCAAAAACTTCTGGCCAGCAATACTGTAGGTCAGACTACTGTCACTGTATGTGAGTACTAGGCCATGGACTCAGCAACACAGTAAAGAAAAAGGGGGGTGGGGTCAACCCATTAAAATGTCTTAAAGCCATCCTTTTACAGATACATTTTAAGGGAGTGTCCTGGTTTCGGCTGGGATAGAGTTAAATTTTTTTTTTCCTAGTAGCTGGTATAGTGCTGTGTTTTCGATTTAGTATGAGAATAATGTCGATAACACACTGATGTTTTAGTTGTTGCTAAGTAGTGCTTGCACTAGTCAAGGACTTTTCCAGCCTCCCATGCTCTGCCAGGTGCACAAGAAGTTGGAAGGGGAGGAAACATAGCTAACACAGTTGATCCAAACTGGCCAAAGGGCTATTCCATACCATATGATGTCATGCTCAGTATATTAATGGTGGGGAGCTGGCCGGGGATAGCGATCGCTGCTCGGGGACTGGCTGGGCATTGGTCGGTGGGTGGTGAGCGGGTGCATCACCTGGTGTATTTTGTTTTGTTTTGTTTTCTTTCCCTCTCTCTCTCTGATTGTTTTTCTTTTCATTACATTATATTATTATTATTATTATTTTATTTTAGTTATTAAACTGTTCTTATCTCAACCCACAAGCTTTCTTACTTTTGCCCTTTCGATTCTCTCCCCCATCCCACTAGGGGGTGGGGGGATGAGTGAGCGGCTGTGTGGTGTTTAGCTGCCTGCCAGGTTAAACCACAACAGGGAGTTTAACCACATATTTAAAACCTGAGTTCTTAAGCATACCCTCAGACTTGCACTGACACTATAGATTAGCATCCTGCAACATTACCTGCTAAAGCTCCCAACTCTCCAGAGGGGAATCAGCTCCTACAGCTTGAACAAGCTCCTCTACTGAATCCAATGTTTCAGCCAGACATTTTGCACAGGCTGTGACAAGCTACTTCCCAAATTGCATCAACCACTTTGGATCCAAGAAATCCTACGAGATGGGCCCTCATCTGGGGGCCACAACAGGTTTTGTAGTTTCCTGGGGTTGTAACCTCACAGCTCCCTTCAAACTGCACAGAGCCCAATACCTACAACCACCTACTCTTTTGGAAAACATCTGCCAACAGTTTTCATATTTTTCTCTGGCATCCACACCATCCCAGGAGTTCTCCAGCAGAAACCTGCTTGGAAAATGTGTGCTATGATCTGATATTCTCTACCTGATTCTTCTGGGGCAGAAAAATCTGAATTCTTTCCTGCAACAACACAGGTTTCTTGGCAGGAGTCCCAAGAGCTTGTTCCCAGGAGATGAAATTGGACATGAGTTGTGACTGTGGGTGGAAACTTTCCCTTCCCATGATCTGCAACATCCTACAACAGAGCAACTGTCTCTCCACTGGGAGTAACCAAATACCCAGTCCCAGCACTGACTTGCTCATCAGCACTCGTCCTAATAAATGGTAAGTCTTAGATGTCTGGTTGCTCAGAGAGATTTGATAGGTTAGGTGCAGGGTTGAATTTTAATTTTCATTCACTCATATCCATGAAAGCTCCCATGAGTCTGAACAAGATGCTCTACCACAGTTCAGATGTGCATAGGGAGGGATGCTTCTTCCATATGGCAGCAATAGAGCTGGGTACCAAATGCTGTTCTTCATAATATGCAGTCCAGAGAAGAACAAATATGTGCAAAGGTTTGGGATCAGCAGGTTTTCATCCAGTAGAGGTGTGCAAGGAGTCAGGAGATGAGCCCATGCAGCTTTTGAAACAAGGTTAGCCTGTTACTTAGTGCAGCGGGCTGTGGAGCATTTGCTCCCTGTGCTTCACTGCTTTAAGTTAATGTACTCCAAGGAAAACACAGGACCCTGGGGTTGAGATCCTCTCCGCCTAATGTTGTGTATCTACAATGGAGGTGCCTCTGTCAGTGGTAGGCCTCTCAGTACAAATGGGAACCTGCAGTGTGATTAGAACTGGAGAACCTGATCTCCAAGGGCTGTATTGACTCAGTCATCCCAGGAGTTTGATGAAATACTCAGATGGAGACACCTACCCATTGCAGAAGCCCACATTTGGTCAGATGGCCCCACTCCTGCTGTCCTTTCCTGAAAAAGGCAGGCAAAAAAGTATTTAGTTTCTGGTGTGCAGGAGGACAGGCATTGCTCATGTCTGCAAGAAAGATTGCTTGTTCACTCGCTCTTTGTCTTCATTTTGCCTCTGAAGAAGTGTAATCCCCAAAATACCTACTGGACCTGCTGGCCCAGGGTGCTGGTCAAACTTTGTTCTAAGAGCCCTGGTCATTATACAAATGAAACACAGCAACAACTTTGCATTCCTTTGCAAATACAACCCCAGGCCATGCTCTGGCCAGGCAATGAGATAAACCAATCAGCTCCCAGTGTCCCGAGCTTCTGGTGTGATACTGCTGGGGCAGTAACACTTCCCAAAAAGTGAAAGGAAAATCATTCCCAGCTCCAGATATGCTGGGAAGAAGGAGCCAAGGGTTTTTAGTATATGATAAGCACTGCCTTGCTTGGTGCATGGCTGCACAGAGACACAGTTCCCTTCTCCCCAGCTTCTCCTGCCCCGCTCATCCCCAGTCCACCCACAGAGCTCAGGGCTGTGTCCACCAAATGACAGCTCAAATCCTTCCATTCCTTCACACTAAAAAAACCACCAGACTATTGGGCAAAATTCCTGCACATCCATTGTGGCATATGCAGGCACGGACTCAAGCAATGCAAGGCAAGAATCACTTTATTGAGATTACACGCAGGGTTATATACCCTGCTTACAGCGTCCAACCTCCTCTTGTAATTTTCCATCTGGGACCTTTCTCTTGGCATCAGTTCAAGTGAGGCCCTGCACAGTCTACTCCCTATTCCGTATTTTGCTAAATCAGAGATATGTACACACCTGCTAGAACTATTTGTAATTTCCAAATACCTTTGTTCTGGCACACATCCATTAACCCCTTGTTTTTCATTCTGTTTATACCCTGGCCCTTGTTTTGTCTTGCAACTCCTTCTTAACCATTACCACATCTCCCCCTTTTTGTTTGTTTGATGGATTAATACAGCAGCGTGAACTTGCACCATAGCCACTTGCTCAATAGTCTTCACTAACGTGCGTCTTAATATAGCCACCATACAAGGGACACAACATA
>WAAD01030027.1:0-21132 GCA_013389945.1 Fregata magnificens
TTCTGCAAATTCCCTTTTTGCTCTCCCCTAAAGGGACAAAGTCCTGTTCAGCAGTATGTTAAAGTGCTACTAAAAACAGTATGGTATTAACTTATTTGGCAGGAGGGGATAAAGAAAAGTTTTATTTAGACAGTCTTGAGCTGCTGTGGATTATTAATTCTGCATCTTCCCTGGCAAAGGAAAACACGTACAAGCATAATGAGAAATGCCTGCAAAGTAAAGAAAGAAAATGCAACTACTGTGCCTAGCGTGGCCAAGACTCTGCTTTGAAAAGTATAGGCCAGGTACATGGTTCCATTAGCTGTTCCACAACCAATGTTTAACCTGGCTGCTGAAGGCGCTGCGTCTAGCTAATAGTGGTCACAAATTCATAGTGCACTTGCAAAAGATGCATCTATCCTGGCTAAGTAAAATAGCTCTCACTGAGCTGATGCCAGAGGGAGGGATAAGCACAGCAGAGAAAGAAACAACCAATGGTTGTTTGGTTGTGGGAGAGGGGATGGCAACAGTCACCCAATGCTCAGGGTTTATTTTCATTTTACGTGAAACCTGCTGGAACTGATGTCATGTGGTTCTCGATCTCCAGCTCACGCCGGACAGGATATTTTTCAGAGTACTTCTGCCTCAGAGTTTCTGAATCCAACACATTGGTTAGACAGTATTCCACTCTTTATTGCTCAGCTTTCAACATGTGGGCCCTTTCTGGGGTTGGCCATCTTGAGCTGAAATAATAACATCGCAGTACATATGAAATATAAAAGCACTGGATACTCTGTAAAATAACTCAGATATGAATAGTATTTAGAAACTGACATCTCTTAATAACTCAATCAACTATTCAACCAATTGTGAATGAAAACACCATGTCCAATTGCAGAGTAGGTGGGGTTCATAGCCAAAGGGTTTATATATATATATATTGCTTAAGAAGACAAGTTAACAAGAACGCAGCTGTGGGTTCACAAATGCAAAAGGGTGCATTTGAATATTAACTATTCCTTTTTTATAGATGTAAAAACTAAAGTAGAGATATTAGATGTTTGTTCAAGATTTGCTAAGTGTCAAATATATTTTCACAGTGATTAGGAGTATTGAATGTTGATGCCTGTGGTGGTTTTCTTCTTGTTCTTTTATACCAAGTTAGGCATAAGGAGAGAGGGAGTATTAAAATAACTTCACTCTCTCCAGTACCTGCAGATGTTAGAAAAACAGGACTCACCAGTTATATGGCTCCTCAGTTATATGAAGAAGAAATAGTACATGCAGTTTGCAGATGATAGTGAGCTCTGCCTCTCAAAAAAACCCAAAAATATATGTCTTTAAAAAAGCCTGATTTTGAAAGAACAACCTTATTTTTTATGAATACTTTTTTGTTTGTTTTCTGAAGGTAAAAAAATAATTCAGTTTGTTTCTCGGTTATTGTATCATTTAAAAATAAGTCTGGTTTAACTTGTTTCTTGGGCATGAAGAGTTCATGTTTTTTTAATCAGTCTGGGGTTGTTCTTTGTAATTTTAAAATAGGGTGAGTCTCCTCCCTTGAGATATGGGGTTGAAACATCACTGCTTTCTTCTGACCCAGTTTATTTAGGAATAACAAAGAAAATGGCTTTTGAAATATCCTGCATCTAAAATAATGGGCCCTGGAATTTCAGAAAGGTTTCTCTCTCTGTTTTTAAATAGCCCACTTAAAAGAGAAATATTTCTTAGAAAATGTTCTAGTATCCATATGGACAATACCTTCAGACTTCATTTTCCTGTTATATAAAGAAATAAGGTATTACCTTTCCCCACTCATCCACAAATAGAGTTTCCATGGTTACCTGGGTACCTGCTCCTTGGGGATATGAGCAAAAGCAGCTTAGCAATTAAATAGCCTGATTTGTCATTTGAAGGAAGAAATCATTAGGAAAATGGTATTTGGCTAATTCACAGACATACTCCCAGTCATGTGTATATCACTAATTTGTCATTTATACAGCGTGATTACTTTCACCAGAGGCCCACGCGAAATTAAGTCCTCATCACCAGCTTACATGTTTGCTTCAAGGCAGGACTGCACAGTTAATCCTCTCTATTCCATCTTTTCATGATTCTGGTATTATCTTGAATTCCAAGTGTCTGTAGTAGGGACCAAAAGGATGGGTAATAAAACATCTTTAAAGTAGTATACAG
Organism: Fregata magnificens; assembly: GCA_013389945.1. Lineage (NCBI taxonomy): Eukaryota > Metazoa > Chordata > Aves > Suliformes > Fregatidae > Fregata > Fregata magnificens. Next base: position 2,173 of record WAAD01030027.1, read on the forward strand.
CTTGGATGATGACGCTTTTAAATCCTGTAGCAGGAAGCACTCTTACGTGCTTGTCATTGAGAAATTATTTGTTCTTGAACTGTATTGCTCTACAGCTTACAGCAAAATTATCCAAATGTAAACTAGGCCTTCATATGCTAATATAATGAGGAAGTCATAATTGGTATACAGTGAGGTATCCATAAAATGCCCAGGTGAAGCAAGCAGGTGAGGCTTACATTTCTAATATAAAAATCAAACAGGGAAATCAAAAGTGTCATATACGTATGTAATAATATAGCGGTTTTAGATTTTCTTGAATGAAATTATCTTTAAAAACCACAAACTTTCTAAAATACATGTTACGAAGAACTCATACAGGAAGAAAATAAATACATTTCATTTGCCACAGGTAGAAAATATACATTGAAGCAAAAATATTTTTAGTTTTTATCTTAAGCCTTGCAAAATTTGCAACAATTGGATAATCCTTTAAGTGCTTTCTCCCATAATCTGTTCTTAACTATTTGCTCTGCAGGCAAATGACAGTTATTTCTGGGAATCAGCTAGTGGAGTGTCAGGAGTGCCATAATCTCTACCACCAGGATTGCCATAAACCTCAAGTGACAGACAAGGAAGTGAATGATCCTCGACTTGTGTGGTATTGTGCCCGCTGTACCAGGCAGATGAAGAGAATGGTAGGAGTCAGTTTTTTGTATGAGCACTATTTGAATACAGCAGGCTATTTCTAATACATGAGAGTATTTTATGAGTTGCAGAAGTCTTTGGAAGCATGTTGGAGAACCATTTTTCTCAGCAGTGCTTCCCTTGCTGCAGCTGTGTTTTTTAATGTAGCATCTCAAAGAGTATTCTGTAATGTGCTTCTTAAAGCTTTTCAAAAAGCAGAAGTTGAGTGAAGAAGAGTGAAACAGGATTATTTCCTACTTGGTAAGCAGCAGTCGAAAACTTTTCATTTCAGGTGATACTCAGTTTTTAGTACGTGTCTACCAACTAGTTCTACAGTTTTAGTTTTCTTCTCAGCTTTGGACATGAATGGTTGTTCTCCTGTAAGACAAGACTGCAAATTTTGGTCCAGATCTTAAGTGCTGAGTGTTCTCGGGCTCGACAATAAGCTGAGGGTAGCACATTCCAGGAAAAAATCCCTTTATTTTGATTGATCTGCGTGTTAATTTCTTGACTAAACAGACTAATTATTCCTGATTCCACAGGAATCCCACTCATCTCATTATGAGAAGCAAACATCAGAATAAGAAAGCATCTTTGGGTGCATGAAACATTAACTAGTAGTTCACACAACTTTAGTTCTGACATTTTAAAATCAAACCCTTTTATACAGCAGAAAATGTGTTCTGTTTTGGAACTGTTCTATAATAACTTAGCAAATTGTTATCTGTTGAAATGGCTCTACTAAGACACAAGAAAAGAAGGCAATGTAAGATCCTGGCCTAGGAGCTATCATCACTGACTGAAGTACATGATTATTCTGATGATTATCAGGCCTTGAACTCAGAGAAGTATTTGCTTGAGGTCAGTTATTGCACAGGATAGCCATTGCAGCCGTTCAACGTTTGCCTTCAATGTTCCCTTTCCTTTTTTTGTTTCAGCATAAATTCTACCATTTTACCTGCCACTTCTTAGCAGACTCTTGCAGCCTGCATCCCAGTACTGCTGGATTATGTCCCTGTCTTCCTCAAGTTCACCTGTCCTTGCCTTATTTCTGTGAAGGCCCAGTGCTTTCCTGTTCCCTAGGTGTCAACACTGCCACTCTTTCCACGCTGAAATAGCAAGTCCTATTCAGTATGCTTTTTGGCTGGACTCTGTCCCCAGTATCACAATCAGCACTACCTCCACATCGCCTATTACCATATTTCTCAGGCACAGGTCAGCTTGAAATTGTAAAGGCTAGATTGCAATCTGATAATGCTCATGCTTTTTGTTAACAGTCAAAACAGTCAATGTTACGGGGCCCATAACTAATTTTGGGGGTTTTTTCCTACCACTTATACAGGCTCAGAAGACACAAAAACCACCTCAAAAACCAGCTCCTGCAGTGGTTTCAGTTGCACCAGCTGTGAAGGATCCATTGGTCAAGAAGACAGAAATTAAGTTAAAACCTGAGACCCCACCAACTTTTCTAGCATTCAAGAGAACAGAAGTCAAGGTAATGTAGTTTAAATTTTCCAGAGGAAGAGTTTACATTTCACTGCATAGATTATCATTTTTCCAGTTAGACCAATCTTTTTGCACAAGAACCATGAATGAAAATAGTCTGCTATACTATGTGTACTGAGTAGTACCATAGCATAGTCGTTTTGCATTAACACTGAGAGTGGGAAAAAACCCTCAATTCAACTATAAGTCCCTAAAGCATCCAGCTCTTGACTGTGTTTTTATGTTACAAGGGAGAGAACGGGGCGGGGGGGGTGTTTATGATATTTTATACAAGTAGAAATCCTCATGAACGTGCGCTAGCAGCCCAGAAAGCCAGTCACATCCTGGGCTGCATCAGAGGAACGTGGCCAGCAGGTTGAGGGAGGTGATTCTCCCCTTCTACTCGGCTCTCATGAGACCCCATGTTCAGTACTATGTTCAGCTCTGGGGCCCCCAGCATAAGAAAGACAAACCTGCTCGAACGGGTCCATGGAGGGCCATGAAGATGACCAGAGGGCTGGAGCACCTCATCTCTGAGGACAGGCTGAGAGAGTTGGGGTTGTTTAGCCTGGAGAAGAGAAGGCTCCAGGGAGACCTTATAGCAGCCTTCCAGTACTTAAAGGGGGCCTACAGGAAAGATGAGGAGGGGCTCTTTGTCAGGGAATGTAGTGATAGGACAAGAAGTAATGGTTTTAAACTGAAAGAGGGTAGATTTAGATTAGGTATTAGGAAGAAATTCTTCACTGTGAGGGTGGTGAGATAGTGCAACAGGTTGCCGAGAGAAGTTGTGAATGCCTCCTCCCTGGAAGTATTCAAGGCCAGGTTGGATGAGGCTTTGAGCAACCTGATCTAGTGGAAGATGTTCCTGCCCATGGCGGGGGAGTTAGAACTAGATGATCTTTAAGGTCCCTTCCAACCCAGACCATTCTGTGATTCTGTGAATTGTATAAAAGATACGATTTGCTCTCTGTGGTCAAGTAACATATGCATATTTTGATAGTTAGAAGGCTTTTCCTCGTGATGGTAGAGAAACTGTAGCTGACTCTGTGAGATCTAATTTAGGAGGCTGCTGCTTCTTATATATGTTGCCTCATGTTTCTGTTTTTCCAAGTTATTTAATAAATATTGTCACAATTTGGTCAAAGGTGGTAAACCAGAAGCAGTGTAATAAATAACACAGTAGTCTAACAAAGCACGACCCTTACCTAGGAAAACACATCTTTAACTCAGAATCAAAGCAATTATTCATGTGTTCAAAGTTATGTTTGCCTTTGCTCTGCCTGGATGCAAACCATCATGAATAATATGATGGCTATTGCTCAAGCACTTACACTTGTGAATAACTTTTTTCACCTCAGCAGAGTCATTTATGTGCCTAAATGGGTTGTAAGTGAGGCCCAATTTCATCCATCATCTTTACTGTTTAGAAACTGTCTGGATGTTATAGAAGTGGTATTACTTGAATAGAGGGCTTTAATTTCCGTTTTGACTCTGCCATTTGGTATAACTCTGGTTTAATAATTCAACGTGTGTATTATCCCCATCTGAAAACTGGGGATTATAGGGTTTAAGGTGTGGGAACTGCAGTTAACATATATAGCACTTTGCAGGCAAGGAAGACTTTATTTGCAGGAGGTTTGTCTGTTGCAGTACCTGAACGGGAAGACTACAAGAAAGAAGTCCAGTGACCTTTTTTTTTCTTTTTTTAAATTGTATCTATGGTACAGGCTGCTAAGAACCAAGAGAAGGGAAGGAAAGGAAAAAGTTTAGACACTGCTACTTTGACCAAAAGACTGTAATAAATGCAATACTTAATTGCTCAGTGTCTGATTTTTGTCTGAGCATCTGTCATCTCGTTAAAAAGTGACACCAGCTAACAACAGTAAACAATAAAAGGTGGTGGCTTGCCTCCCTTTTTTTATACTTCACAAATTTGGGCTTTTTGTAGTTTCTTCAGTTAAACAGTCTTGTAGAGTTCATGGGGGGATCACAATGCCATATGATAGCCTGCTACCTGCATAGAAGAAAGGGAAGAACAGGTAATATTGGTTTTGTGTGGCTGGGAAATTAAAAGTTGGCTGCATCTGGCATCCTTTCCTTTTCTTGTTAATACTTTTAACTGTAGTGACCAGTGATGAAATATTGTCCATTGGGTGTTCCTAGGAAAAGAAATGAAACAGAGGCTCAATCTATTCCTGCTGTTATGCGTTACACAAATAGATGCTACTATAATAAGAATGCTTTATTTATTTTAGACCTCAGCAGCAGTTTCGGGGAACTCAGCCAGTACAAGTGTTTCCTCTTCAGCAACCAGTGGCCTTACAGGATGGGCTGCTTTTGCAGCCAAAACCTCCTCTGCCAATCCATCAACTGCCAAACTGGGATCAACAGCACAGAGCGCCAGTGGGAAACCCGCAGCTTCTTCAAATAACCAGAAACCTGTGGGTTTGTCAGGGTTGGCAACTTCCAAAACAGGACTAGGGTCAAAAATAGCTTCTGCCAACAACAGCACAAACCCTGTTCAGCTGAAACCTCCTCCACCTCTGACACTGGGGAAAACCACTCTTAGCCGTTCAGTAAGCAGTGACAATGTCAGCAAAGTAGGTCTTCCTAGTCCCAGCAGTACTGCGCCGAGCACCAGTAGCCAGGTGAGCAGTGGGAATGGCAACAGCGGGACTGCAGGTAGCAGTGGGAGCAGCACAAGCAAAACCACGGCAGATACTGGTAATCAGTCAACCTCCCTAAAAGGCCCGACTTCTCAGGAATCTCAGCTCAATGCTATGAAAAGGTTACAAATGGTCAAGAAGAAGGCTGCTCAAAAGAAACTCAAGAAGTAGTATGGCTGCTTGCTAACTTTGTTGCTTGTGTTCTGTGAAACAGCAGCATTGGTGTTTTTCTTAAAGAAAATACCCCGGTTACTGGACTGAAATGGTAGTTAAATCAGGGAAGCCCAAAATCTGTGTTATACAGGAGGTCAAACTTTGATAATCCTAGTATTCCTTCTGACTTTGCAAATCTATGAACTAAGTATGTTGGAGGAATTCCCTATTATGTGTTCCTTGTTTTTAGCTCAAAGCACTGAAACTTGAAATTGTAAAAGTTGGGTATTTTGCAGTATAAAAAAACAGATTTATGTGGACACTTAATAAATTGAACTTACTGAAACTGTCATTCTTAAACGTTATTAATAAAAGTGTTATTAATCTGGGAAATCATTGCTGCTTTTCTTTCACCAAATACTTTTCCAATACTTAAAATGCTTCACCTGTTCAGAGTAGTCTATATTGTGCAGAGTTAATTAAGTTTATCCCAAATTATACAGTTCCTTAGGGGAAAAAATATATTTTCTTCTAAGCAATTTCAAAAATTAACTGTTAAACAACATAGTCTATTTAAAGTGAGAATTTTAAGTGGCCTATTTTGTTTTTATACAGTGAGAAACTTGGTGGGTCGTGGTGGTGGTGGTGTAATTCTCTGAGGGAGGAGAAAAGAGTGTTGGCAGAAGATATATGGCCCCTACCCTGAAAAAAGAGCAGAAGAGAGCCAAAACAGTGTTTTCAAGCTTTCTTAATCTGTAAAGAACTTTAATATTGTCCTGTTCAATATTAACGGAAAATAAGCGGTAGGCAGTGTATATGCACAGTCTGACTGAACCACATTGTTTTGATGATGTGAGAGGGAAAAAAAGAGAAGAAAATGAAGGGAATTGTCTTAGGTGTCAGTAAGGTAGCTTCCTTTCTGGCACACCTGAAACACATAAGACTTTTTGATCACCTAAGTATTCCATGCTGTTAAGTATTGCTATAAAATTCACAAGCCTTGCATGTGTCAAAGTAGTATGGCCTGCCAAACTATCTTGGAAAATGAAGCCTCTAGTCTCTTAACTGTTCTACCATATCCTGTATGATTATTATTTAAAATTACTGCTTTCTTATGCAAGGAAGTAGCAAAGGCAGAAATCTGTTTAATAGTTAGTGACAGTGTTGGTAGATAAAAACCCTTTTCTAGCCCTGTCAGCTAGTTTCTAATGAGGGAGGCAGGGGGCAAGGAAGGGAGGGAGGGGTTTGTTGCTTTTTTAAAAATATGTCTACTACAGAGTTTTGGAATCAGTTGGAAAACCTTTTCCAGCAATTTCTGTAGGAGATAGAAACAGAAGTAGATGCATACAAGTGCATGTCTTCCTTCATGATACTCAAAGTAGCAAATGGATTGTGTATATTCTAAAAGTTCAATTTCTTTCCCCTTCCCCTCAGTGATTTGTATTTCAGAGGGAAGACTCTGCTTGTGCATGCTTTCCCAAATCTGCTGGAAGACCCTGTATTTGCATTTACTAGCAAGTGTTACAGAACTTCTTCTAACTGGATATTGGCGTTGGATCTTTCAAGGCTTGTATGTAGATGGGTTTAAGCCTGGGGAGAAGGGTTGGATTTCCACATGCAATTTGGAGAGAAGGGCCAGAGCTTGTTGGAGATTTAGAAGAGTCTTAAGCTTATAGAAAGTTGAGTCCGATCTGCTGGCTGCAAAAACATTCACAAAGAAGTGCTAGGACACAGACCCTACCCAGCTGTATTATGGTACCTGTTTTATCCCTTGAGTTGTAATTAGACAGGAAAAACTACAAACCACCACACCAGTTCTGATGTTGCACAATATTGGATTCATATTAATCTAAGACCCGTGGCGAGCTCCCTGCTTGGGTTTCAGGTTGGCTAGCCTGCCAACAGTGTCTGAAGGTGCAAGGGCCAGGATCTGGAACTTGGGAGGCCAAGTATTAGGATCCATGTAACCTGGGATGAGGATCCTAATATGCCACTATCCCTCCCATAGCATTCATGGGACAAAGGGTTTGTTTGATTTGGGCAGGGGGGCAGAGGTATTCAGAAACTCTCTTCTTTTCTCCTCAACTCACAGACTTCCTTTTTTCCCCTCTACTAGTTCCTTTGAGGATTTGCAAATATTTGAAATAGTGATATAAGGTATGTTAGCTGTTAAAATAGGTCAAAAATATTTGTAATAGCATAGATTTTCCAATAGAAAAGATTGCTCAGAGATCTGAATATATTCCTTTAGCCCTTTGTGAAAATGAGAGTTCATATTTTGCTTTTGTAAAGAATAATGAAAAAAATTGGGGTTTTAACCCTGCATAGGAAAAGTTTTCTTGTTTATACTGAGTGATGTATTCCACACAACTTTCATGGGAACTGTCATATCTGTGTTTACGTATCTGTGTTTCATTGTTATTTAGTGTCTCAGTTCCAGGAGCAAATGAAGCAGGTGCCACAGGATTATCGCAGGAGAAGCTGTGCCGGGGCAGAGTTGCATCCAGCCATCAGCAGTGTCCAAGGTAACTTGTATCCTAGCAGCATCTTGGGTCCTCTGCCTAACTGCTAATAATCCTATGAACTTGAAGGGGGGTGGAGAGGGAGGAAGAGGAATTTGTCCTCTGTGTGGGGGTATTGTTCAAGCTGAATAAGTTAAATTCCTACTTCCAGGGCCTTGGGTGGGATCAGCTTTGTGTCTCTTCATTTTGCAGAACATAAGCCCCCTCCAACCCCCAGCCCCTGCAACGGTCTTGTGCTTAGCCCAGCTGCTGTTACAAAGGAGGTTTGTAAGCGCTGTGACTGCCTCTCAGGAGCTTCCTGTGGAGGCATTCGTGGCTTTTTCCTGACTAGACCTAGCTCTTGCACCCACAAGCCTCCCTTCAGCTATTTCCACCAGATTCTGTTACACTCCTTCAAACCTGTCCCAGCCACGCACGGGTTACACTTAATGCTTTCCACCACAACTAAGACAGGTAGTTGAGAAAGTATCAGGTCTTCCAGCTCTCCACTCGCACCCCTGAGCTGTTCTTCACAGCTTGTGCTCCCTCTCTTTGTCCCAGCTGCTCCAGGTTTTGTTTGGCTCTCAAGAACTCGCTCAGGCTGAGCACTGGAAAAGGATCTTGAGTCTTGCTTTCTGTGACCAGCACTCAGCAATCCCCTCTCCATTCCTTCTGTGATGAGGGGAGCATCTCTGAACATTAAAACATCTCTTTCATAGGTAGGTGAAAGCTACGGCTTTTCTTAGCCATCCTGTATTTTAAGTATGTGTAAAACTGATACATGCAGCTATTTCCCATACCTCTTTTCCCTTCTCCACAATTAAGATTTAGGCTAAGGTTCTTTAAACATCCAAAGGAATAGTTTCATTTAATCAGGATTGCCTTAGCTACCTGGAGAATTTGCATACTTTTTCAACTATTATTTCCTGTGGAGGAAAAAAAGAAAGGTTTTGTCTTTGTAGTGCCTCTGGCTTCCAGGGAGATTTAAAAATAACAGCATGAGGAGGAGGAATCCAGAACTTTTATTGCTTTTCAATCAGCCCATCCTTCTTCCTCTCTAGCACAGAAGATTTTTAATGGTGGTGTAGTAGGAAAGGACACTGAAGCAGTTTCCATTAGCAAACAGAAGGCATATTTTCTTCCTAAATGTTAATCAGAAAAATGTTGCCTATGCTATGAAGTAGAATGTGAAGATAGGTTCTTTTAATGGCTGGGGTGCTCCTATGTAAAGTGTTCACTCCAGTAGTAAAACCTGCTTCCACAGGAATGTTCAAGGTGCTAGCTGCTGTCTTGCCTCTGAATATACATATAGCTTTACTTGCAAGAGTTCAGGAGCTTTCATGTGAACTGTGCAGACTACTTTAGGTACCACATATGGGGTGAACAAAGGCAGAAAAAAATTGATCTTTGTTTTTAAATTGTCATAGCTAGTGCCGCTTAAAATACCTCTGAGGCCTGATTCAAGTGTATCCTGATGTTTTTACATCTATAACTCTGGCATGGGTTGACTGTAGGTTATCTCCTGTTCATTTAGAATAAAATAACTTGTACTATACCTTTTATGCTTGCCTGTCTTTTCCTCTAATAAGGTCAAGTCTAGCTGGACTTGCTGATATCACTGTATTAGCAAAATCTGCAATAGAGCTGCAATTTGTATTGGCAAAAGACTTTCTTCCACTCTAACTTTCCCAGCTTCCTAAATGAAATATAAAGTCTCCTTCTGTTGGTACAAAAATATCAGTTAGGATTGTGATTCTTTGGAGTATTATATCAGGAAGGATTTATAGCATAGACCTGGTCTTTTAAATCAAGTGTTTAGCTTCAATATTGAAGCTATGTAAGATAGGCACTGCTGAAAAACAGAGTAGATTGAAGGGAACAGTTGCTTTCTGCTTTGAAGTTATAGTTAGGATGGAATTAACAACTGTATTTTCAGGAAAGGAGTCTGTTCTACGGGATTGTTTGACTGAATTTGCACGTCAGGTTGAGGAATACAGTGTAGGGCAGAAGGAAGGAAGGCCCTTCTGAATTTTGAGAAGCATACCTCATATTTAGAAAAAATAACTGGAAAATAGTCCTGTGATTTTTCTATCCCCAAACCAAATTGCTCTGTGATTTACTATAAAAATAGCTGCTTGACTTTCCTTATCCATTTTCATATGGTAATATTTTACTTCCACTTAAATGTGATGTTTTTTCATAGATGCCCAAATTCTGATTCCCTTAGTAATGTGAAATGATAGGTTACTCTGGTTCCATGAGTGCTCCTTCTGGCCAGACTAGGGGATGCTGGTGATATCTGGGTCTAAGAGGAAAGATCTAACACAAAGTTGTGTAATTTATTTTAGTAACACAAGCTTTTATCTATTACAACTCATGACAGACCTCTGGCTGGACACAGCAGTAACTAATGGTCACGACCGCAGGAGCAGCTAGAAAAGAACAGAACTAAGCTGACATTTGGAAACTTGAAGTGTATTTTGAAACTTTCTCCGTATTTTGATAGTGTTTGACGAGTTCTAATATATTGATAGATAAGCTAGGATGCATACTAGAAATGCAGCATTTTATCTGAGGCAACTGTCTATTTCCTCTGCTCTGCTAATTTTGCAGTGATGCTTTTTATAGTTCACAACAGAAGGCAGATCTTGGATAGCATATAAAGCTCTTTACTTCTGGAAAAGTCTTATTTTAAAAAAAAAAAAGAAACATACCTTTACAAAAATAGATTTTATTATAACAATAATTTAAAAGCAGATTTTTTTCACCATTTCTGAACAAACAATATTGTAAGAGGAATTACCAGTAATAGATCTACAGGCACAAGGATTGTCGTGGCTGTGTTTCCTATTGCAGGTGTTAGGTCTGCTTCACGTATCTGCATTTTCACAAGCTATCTTAAAATGACAGCAGAAGTATACTTCAGTGTTTGAAGGAGGTAATTACTCAGTGAAGCTTCCTAAGATGAAAAGTCAGAAGGAATAATTCTTCAATCTGTGTTTGCATTGAAAAGGTGAATCCTTACTTAAGGATCACAAGCACTGTCCAAGCAGAGGAAAGATGGTGAAGCGCACAGGTGCCAGAGGTCAGAGCCAGAGACTCTGTGCTGTTCATTGCCTTGGACATTTTCTGGGTTCCAGGTATCAATGGCAACACTTAAAAATATTCCCTGAATGGAAAAACACTTCAGTTTGAGTGGACCCAATCTTGGAAGTCCTTGTACGTGCTTATTGTCGCAACAGTTCAAGTAAGTAAAACGCACATTTGAATAAAAGCAAGATTGGTCCATTAAACTGCAGCCTGTCCCTGCTTCAATCAAAATAAATTAGTTTTGTCATTAATCAGAATAAGAAAACTCTTAGAATACCGTATCCTTCTCTACATTAAAGAAACGGCTGCAAAAAGATTGCATATTCTTAGGAATTTCTGGAGCACTAACATAGCTCAGTTTCTAGTATTTAAAGCACTATCTTAACAAAAATGTGTCTGAGCAAGTCTAATATGAATTGTTGTAAATCTCCTTAATGTAGGAAGGCTTTAGATTCAAAGAGTGTCTCTTAATTTTTTGCAATTGTAGTTTACATTCATCTGTTTTAAACAAAAATAGTTTGCAATATATCTGTAATATCAAATGATAACAGCTAAAACTTTGAATTTCTGAAATTAAGTAAACCAATCCACCTGGGTACCTAATAAAGTACTTTTTCTGAATCCCAAGTTACAAGACTATAATAAAATCATATAAATTATCCCACAATATAAAAATTACTATGGGTCCTAACCATACAGTGGGATTTCATATGGCATACTAGGAGTTCCCAAGTCCCACAGAAGTTCAATGAAATTTAGGTGGCCAGCTCCAGTATACTTCATCCTTCATTCCTTGTTACTTCAGGATACCTAGTGAATATTTTGGAAAGCAGCATCTGAATACACTTTGAGACACCTTCACAGAGCCTGATTTTTCATGGGAAATGTACCTAATGCTCAAAATCAGAGCTCTCCCTATGACTCAAGCTGTGAATACTCAGAGCTAAGACTTCAGAAATCTTTTTTTTCCTGACTCTTGCCCTTAATTAATTTCACTGTCTGAAATACAAAACTTCATCATTGTGCTTACATGACTGCATTAAGCCTATTAAGTACAATTCAGTCATTTCTAAAACTGTTTCAACTATTGCAAAGTATAGATCATCTCCAAATAAAACATTCTAAATTGTAAGACATACTGAAAAGCTTCTTGTGTGCATCTTCCCCATAATCTTAAAATATAAAAGCCAAAGCAGAGCAAGCTTAGTAGGGAGGGATCTTTCAGTCCATTCTTCCAAGCTGATACTCCCTCTCCAAAGCTTTATTTTCTTCATTTAACTAAAGGCAAAGTTTTCCATAAAAACAGCTACATCCATTAATAAAATGAATGAGAACCTTTTTTGCTTGTTATTGAAACAGCAAGGTTTAGGTGCATGAGGTGATATACAGTTAGCCAAAATAATGCATTATCTATTATTACTGCTCATTGGATTGCAGTAGTTCACAGATATTCACATGCCAGTTTCTAGATGTCCATCTTGGAGAACTTGAAAAGTTTCTCTATCATATGATTTAATCCAGCACAAATTTCAGGGTCTCATCTCTGTGATCCACTGCATTCATTTTCCGAGCAAGATTGAGAACTTTCTTTACATTTTTAGGAAAATAATATGAAAATCTGGGACACTAAAGAAAATGAAATTAGGTTCATTAGTGTAGCAAAAAATTGTTGCTTGCATCGACTGCCCTAACTTTTCTTGTCCTTTTTTTGCTGACAGGTTATTTCCTGTTACATCTCAGTAAGGGTTTTGAATCATTTCATCTTCACATTCCACACTTCAACTATAGGAAGTAGAAACTTACACAAAAGCTTTATAACAATTTCTGTATACCCTTGATCAGCAGCTCCCCCCGTTAATTTTAATAGTGTTGTCATTTTAATGGTCAGTCAGTAATAACCAATTATGCAGCAATACAGAAAATACCTGACAGGAGTTTACCTTCAATTACACTATCTGCTGCAGGCATAGTCACTTTTTTGTTTCCTTTTTACAATGCTTAGCACGAGAAGGTCCTCACTTACCACTAGAGGACCTAGGCATTGCTGTATTGAAATAAATTGTGATGAACACTCAGTTATCAATGGTAATAGCAATGAGATGTTGTTATATCACTATTCAGTTTAGCTCAAGTGTAGGGCACCAGCCTGACCTAAGGATTGCTGTAGTCAGTGAACCTAAAGAAGTACTACTTGACATTCAGATCCTTCCTTGGGATTTTTTTGTTTTCTGTGCTCATTGAGGATGCAATGTGAACTATACTAAGATGTTAAAATAGCCTCAACCGTTCTGAAGATACTTTAGCAAAATACAGGGCTTTTGACTCTGAATTCTGCAAACAGTGAATTAGCTCATTGGTACATTCTTCACTGTTCAATCTAATATCAGACACTGATGATTTTTTTTTTTTTTTTTCTGGAAGAGAAATTTTGATGCATCTTAAGTCCTAGCTTATTTACTATACATTATGATCCCTATATCTGACCTAAGGAATCAGATAGGCGGTAAATATTCATTGAAATGCACTGCTCTTGACTTTTTTTTAAATCTTAATAAATTTTCCAAGTCTAATAACACAGGTTTCGTTTCACTACACAGATCTTGCACTATAAAGCAGTTAGTGTGGAGATGTATGTGGAATTTCAAACCTGGGGCACTTTCATATTGCTACAAACCTATCATATGAAGTAGCTGTGTAATTCTTTTGAAAATTGTAACTTCTTTATTTCACAGTACCTGTTTCTTGTGTCCCCTCTTTCCCTCCCCCCATTTCCATATTTAACTAAACATACCTTCTTCCCTGGGATCAGCCACTGGTACCACCACATTTGGTACGGTTTAAGTTGAAATGTTTCCTACAAAAATGAAACCCTTTTTTTCTCCCACTCCAATAATCTCCACTGAGAAAAAGGTTCGTTACAAAAGTGGCTGAGGATAAAAACAGACAACCAAAAAGCTCAAGTTTTAAGATGCGTCTATGTTCATTGAGATAGCGGTTCAGGAACAATTCAGCCTGAACTACAGCATCCCTGAAGACTGTATTTGTCCTTTTTCAAGGCTAATTCTCTTCATTTTGAATATTATTTGCTAAATAACATGGAAGAAAAACATAATTTTAGCTGTGATTTGTACTTGTAGGTTGACTTTTGATGTAGGACGCTTTGACAAAAGAGAAAATTATGGGGTAATAGAAAAGCAAGCTCTTCAGGATGTTAATCAGAATCAGTCTTCCTGTTAAATGTTTCCTCCCTCAGGTCTTGACAAGGTGATGGCTTTTGGTGCATGGAGGTTCTCAGTGTCATCTGTCTGCTGTACCAGACACCATGGCTTCTGTCAATCACTACTGAGTTTGCCTTGCTTGCTGCAAACCGTAATAGATGATTATTCTGTCTACTTCAGAGAAACTGGCTCAATGGGCCTTTCTGTTCCTACGCATATGTCATCTTCCCAAGATAATTAGATGGTACATATCCTTTCTGACCTTTTACTTCTGCTAGCCACCATTCTTTATTGCCACTCAGGTCAGAAAACCGAAGTATCCTAACCTTCTGGTACTCCTGAAGACTGAGTTCCTGATCATTTCTTGCTTGAAATGCGTAAACAGCATAGAAGGTCTGAAAAAGCAGAGCCATAAAAATCAAAATCTGAATTCAGAAATGTAGCCACATCTTACCCTGTCATTGTGTATTAGTATGAATTCTGTATACAGAAAATGTGTAATAACGTATACGAACCAGTACGCAACTACATGGTCTGCAATTGCTAGACAGACTACAATGAACAGGGCCAAAATAAAAAGTAAAATTGAAGGATCTGAGGAATTCTGCATGGGGAGGAACAAACCAGGCTCCAAGACCTCATCACCGACTACACTAGTAAGGTTTTCAGCTCACACCAAGTGCCTGCCAAGTGCCTGTTTCTGTCACACCAAGCAGCCTTGGATTGGACGGAGAATTTTCCAGCAAGGTTTCCTCAGGGAGAATCACCTTTTCTAAAGCTGCTGTACTCAAACGTGGCACGAGTCACTTCTGTGCCTTGCTGATCAGCGTTGCCACAGCTTTCTTGTCAATGGTAAGTGAAAAAGCCCTCAAACTGAGCTATTCTGCAGGTTCCTGCTCCGTAGGAGAACCTTGAGGTATTGTACGTGGCGTGGGGTAATGCAACAGTGTGTTTTCTGTGAGACAGGACTGCGATTCACGGTTTAACTGATTATCTTTTCCTACCTCATAGCTATTTAAGAAAGGCAAAGAACAGAGGATAACGAATTCCCATGTCATACTGACAGATTAGTGCCAGTCTTTCCCAGTGTAAAAGGAAACCATTTAAATTATAAGCAGTATAATTCTAGATTTGAAATAGGAACAACAAGAAGACAGGCACAGTGTGTATCATACTTACATGCTGATCATCCATATCCTGAAAAGCATCAGTCCCTGTGCCATTAATTGTGGGATTTTCACAGAAGTGAAGAGATGAGCTGCTGTCACTCTTCTTGTGCCCTGGACTTCTTGTGCTGCTGTCAGTAGAGCGCCGTGAAGAGACAAAGAGGCTGATATTATCAAAATCATCATCACCGAAGCTGTTTTCTGCTACATCGTTCTGTGCTTTGGCTGGCTTGTAAGGCCTCAGGAAGGAGGAATACACATATCCTTTAACGACTAGACACCAGAATAAAAAGAGAGAGAATAAACAAACAGCAAAATACTGCTAAAACCATTTCAAAACCAACCATTTTATGCAGCGGTCAGTATGACAGAGGCAAACAGATGGGGCCAGAATGAAAAGAAATCAGTATCCCAAAGGGAAGCTGTTTTGGGGATGTTTGTGCAGAGAACTTACTTCCTGTGTCGACAAGCCATCTGCTCATACTTCCGAAGGGGTCCTTTTGCTCCACAACAGCCACCAGTTCTCCTTCATGTAAATCAATATCAAATTCCTGCGTGGCATTGCACTTGCGCTTAGCTTGATATAGCAATTCTGTGCTGTACATAGACAACAGCCTGGACCTGTGGCCTTCTGTTTGACGTGGGGGTTCGAGCTGAAAAGCAAAAAAATTATTCCCTGGGAATAATGCTGAGGCCATTTCTAGAGCAACATGGATGCATAAAAAATAGTGTATGCTGCATGTGGCAACTGACCCTACATTTTTACACACGGATCAGAGAGTTACTTACACAGCTGTATATAAGCAAATCTCCTTTGCATATACAGCAAGGACCTGCCCAACTGCTGTATTAATAGGTTAGCAGTAAAGGTAAAGTAAAGATTTTAAAGAAATGTAGGAATTTCAGTAATTAAAGACCTCTTAGTCTGTCCTCTGCTCTCAAAGAGCTGGTGTTCTGTATGTGAACTGTCACTTGCTTAATTGTTTTTCTGTAGCAATGATCTTTGCATTCCTATGTAATATCACAAAAAACACATAATCCAAAAATAGGCTGAGGTGTGCTAAGGTCACATAACAACATGCATGACAAGGCATTAGGCAGAAAAATCAGTGGTACCCAAACAGTCTGCTTTTTGTGTGAAATTACCTCACTAAATAAGGGCAAGGTGCTATTAACTGCTGGAAGCATATTCACTCAAGAGTTTGGTTAGAGGGCAGGGAGGGAGGTGCTGCACATCGGTGTGGTCTTAACATACCACAGAAGCAAGAGCACATGTGCCTTACTGATGCTAAAAGGAATCCTACAGCTTCCTCAGCTTCTCCTGTAAATCTGCACTTGAGTTTTTATTTTACTGTAAACTAGACTTGTAAAAGCTCTGGAAATGTCTGATAAGATTGGGAAACAGGGGGACACAGATTTCCTGGTGGATTTTCTGAATCTTCTGCTGTGGGGGTGTATGTGTGTGCATATGTGTGTAAACACCAGTACACATAACCACAGCTGAGGATGAGGAAAAAAAAAGTTCTGAATTAGAAGACTAAGATGCACTGTTAAGAGTATTTAACAAAAGAAGTAATCAAAGTTAACATATACAACCTTAGACTTAACATGTGCTTAAAGACCTAAGGGTAATCAGAGATAATTTCAAGTGGATTTTCAAGGTAATAATATGAAAACAGAGTGAGAAATCTTCAGAAGTTACTGGTCAATGGAACAGCTTCATTCCAACCACCTGATTCAGAGTCCCAGTGAAGAGACCAAGCCAAACCTCTAGGTGGCATAAAAATGGTTTTGTTTCAAAAGCTATCAAAAGAGGATGCTTTATGCACAATTCGGATGTATGGTACTCACCGGAGAAGGGACAGGTTTCTTTTTTTCCAAGCTCAATTTTCTCTCAATAAAGGTTGTACTGCTGTTTTCTTTTACAAAATTCAGCTTGCGAACCTCCTCCATCAACTGATTCTGCACTTCACAGATACTTGAGGAAGACAGCTGCAAACACAAAGGTAGGTTAGATCTCATGAACAAAATGGTAAGGACATTTGAGAGAGCAGATTTGGTTTAATGAGCTGAACACTAGGAGTCAGGAAATCTGACAAGTTACTGCTGTTTTCTGCAGAGCCCATAGCATGCTAGGTATGAGATGGACAGAAAAGAAAGGTCCTT
The DNA here is from genome assembly GCA_013389945.1 of Fregata magnificens. Taxonomy (NCBI): domain Eukaryota; kingdom Metazoa; phylum Chordata; class Aves; order Suliformes; family Fregatidae; genus Fregata; species Fregata magnificens. Next base: position 19,284 of record WAAD01030027.1, read on the forward strand.
GCTTAAAGACAGTTTATAATGATTGCTATTAGACTTAAAAGACATACTAATTTCAGTTAAATCATTAAAAAATATTCTAAACAGTGATGAAAATGAACAGCCTTCCACTTATGCTACTGAGCCACCTGCTTTCAGATGCAATTGTGCATCTCAGCAGCTATCAGAGTGGCCAACGTGCTGTAAGGCTTGAAGTAGTTTACCGTATAGCTGTGTGTTTGTGCAACTGGGTGCTGCCACCAGGTTAAAAATCATTGGGTAAAGTGAAGCTCTGTCTGTGGCACTGGATAAGTGCTTTTGGTCTATGTCTAACCCCAAATGTATTTGCTGGTGTAAACAGAAAAAAGAAAAAGAAGGTAATTTCGTAGGCAGAGCCTCACAGAAAACAATGGTCAATACAACAGCTATCAAAACATGAAATAGTCAAATTACAGGGATGCAATTTCTTCATGCGGGAAAAGCCTTCATTTTCCCATTAAACAGTGCAGCTCTGTGTTTTGGTCCTGACCTTGCTTTCTTAATTTTTCAGCTGGCCCTGACTATAAAATGCTGTGTTCAAGCCTTGACGGAAAAGAATACTCCAGAATTGCCTCACTACAATGTGTTTCCTATCTAGAGTCTTGCTCCAGTTAGGTGAGGGGATTTGGATGTGTGGAAGGCATTGTTGCAGCTGTGTTTCTCGGGGGATTCAAGTCCTCTAGGCAAAAGTACAACAAAACAGAAACGCATTTTCACACAAATTAAGAATAATTTCTCAACTTCTATCTTCAAGTAATGATCACAGTGCCCGGAAAGAGTAGAGTGGGCTGGAGGAACTGATGCCCTTCTGTGTAGCTCAGACAGGCATCTTTGGTACTTTTGGCTACTTAAGTGAAATAATTTGAACTTTCTAAAAATGCCAATGAAGACAAAGCTATTCCTTACTGCCTAGAGATGTCTCCAGGAGCTTCTGCAGCATATTTGGGTTTAAAAGCAACTTGCTTTTTACAGAAATTATTTCATCAAATCTCCTAAACTGCTTCTCTTCTGCAGTCATCTGTGACTCTGCAGGTCTAGTAGCAACAGGAGTGTTCATGTACTTTCTTAGAATTTCTCTTCCTGTGTTTTCTGGGCTACTCAGGGTAGATGCTAAGAAACAAGGACTAAAATGCTCGCAGCTGCCTCCTTTTTGCCTTACTGTAATGTTCTTGCCATTACTATCACTGTAGCAGCTGGAAAAGCAGCTGCATTAGGATCATTCTCAATGAAAAGTCCAGGACTGAGAAAACTTAAGCTCAGAACTTAACCTTTGCTGAGCTTGCAAGGAAAAAAAAACCCCAACCCTGACTGTGCTTAGCAGAACAAACAAAATTAGTGTGGCTTGTAGGTACGCGTCCTACATAACTCTAGCCACATCATACAGAAAGAAAGAAGACAAATAAAGGCAGAGCTACACCTGTTTCTAATGTACTTACTGGAACAGGCACCACCACAGCAGAATTTGATTGAAGTGCTGCAGACATAATGTTCCTGAAGAGGGTGATGAAGCAATGCAGGCAGTTCAACACAATCTTTTTGGCTGCTCTGTTGAATACCTGAAGTTCTTCCACTAACTGCGCATTTAGAGCCTCATAGTCTTTCTTTGCCAGGTCCAGCTCTTCTCCTGTTGACCTCTGAAGGTGGCTGTTGTAGTCCAACAACTTGTCATAGCGCTTCTGGATGAGCTTCTGTGGGCCTGAAAACAAGGCTTGTAGTGCTGAGAGAGGAGTCAAAACAAGCTTGTCCAGCTGAGCCATCTGGAAAGGTATAAAACAGACCCATTTATGAGTTCAGAATGAGTCGAGAGCTTATGGGTAAAAATGAAGGGGCAGGC
>WAAD01030028.1:18663-47900 GCA_013389945.1 Fregata magnificens
TTTTTTTTTGTGCAACTTCAGCACTTGATGAAGATTCACATCCCTACGGACTGAAATCTCCATCTTGGAGAACCTTGAAGACCCCCTGAATGCCCAGTCTGTAACCCGTACATCCTCATATAACTGTGGAAATAACCTGAAGCAAAAGATGCCTGTTGTGAAACAGAAGTGTACTTTTGGTGTTCTCTTGCTGTGCAGTTCTGTAACACTCTTTAATCTCAATGTGCTTCTACAAAACCTTGGTATGTAGTGCTCCTTGTCTCTTATAGGACCCTGGTCAAGTTTTGATAGACTGATGTACCATCAGACCAAAGGTCCTTCTGTCAACAGGAGAGAAGGGCAGCGAATGCTTGGTTTGCTGACAGTGAGTAAATATAAAGTGATTCCTCCCCTGCTATACTTGCCACCTTCTTGCAGGCAGCTCTTAGATACTTTAACTAAAAAGTGACGGCATTTTAAAGGAAGAAAAAACTATTGATCTAATACTTGTTAGTGTTGAATATATTGGCATCTTCCTTTGAGAAATTTTTATTAATTTAAAATAAAAGCACTCTGACTTGAGGACATAAAATGTCTTGCCCTTAATTTTAACTGCAATTAGTGCATTAAGAAACTCTTCTGGGATATTTAGGAAACAGGTCAAATCCTTTCTTAGTCAAAATTAGATAGGCTGAATTCTGTAATATTTTATGGTGATGCAAAGCTTGTTAGGAACTGGGCTTACCTGGTGAAGCTTTTAAGCTTACTGGCTTGAGGGTTGTTAATGTTTTTGTAGAGTAGACATGGTTCTTATTCCTTTGCTGTGCATATTTTGTTTTCAGTTCTCGGACTACTTTAAGTTGTGTAGCTGCTACAAAGATCATTTTCAGTAGCTAAAACTGCAAGAGATTAATGGCTTTTTAACAGCAATTAAAACTACTGGGTTTTTTTCCACTGAGTGTTTTCTAAACAGCAGGGAATTAATTATTTTTGTTATCTCTTAAAAGTCCGAAAGAGGTAGAGAGCTTTATGTGCTGGAGGACAGTTACAGGTACAGTTCCACAGGGGACTGACTTATTTCCAGTTGCACAGAATTTTCATTTTGGTTTGCAGCTGGGAGATGTATGTTAGCTGCTCAGCTTCAGCAGTTTGGTCATGGCAACTGCCTCTAGATAATAGTTTTCACAGGACTGCTGTCTCCATTCTCTTTAAAAAAGGGTAAGTGTAAGATAGAAAGCAAACTTGCTTCGTGGTAAAAATGTAATTAAGAAGGAAGGACATTCTTGTCGGAAAGGACTAGTTTTTACGTCGTTCAGTACTGTGCCAGATACACTGATGGACCCTCATTTGGTTGCCTTCCTGCTGTGGGCCAATCCAGGTCACCTGTAGTGTACCCTTTGACTTCTAAGGAGTCAGTGAAAAGTAACAGGGCACACATTCAGCCCACACTTTCAATGCCTTCCTCTCGCTGTTTGCTGGATGAAACATCCCTGTCTCCAAAGGACAAATCGGTCCATTGAAGTTCACCGACTCTCTCTTTCCTTGAGAAGCGGGGTGGGTGTGGTTGACTGGCATGAGTCACCTCAAAGGATTAAGCAGGTCTGGAAAGTGGGCAGACTGCTCATATATTGGGATTTAGTTGGATTTAAGTACAAACGTGATTGAGGTTTAGGTAAACTGCATCCCACCCTGTAATAGAGGGCACCCAGTTTTCACAGGGGCTGAGAGATTTTTTGTTTGTTTGTTTCTAGATATATTTCCTGGGGAGGAGCGGACAGGAGGGCATAATTAAACAAAGCAAAAGGGAAGTGCTTGCAGAAATCTACTTGGCATTACATGCTTTGTCTCTATTGTTTGTTTTTAGTCTCATTTTCCTAAGAATCCAAAGTGTATCTGATTACCTTGTTTCTCCGATCCTTCCTCATAAAAAAATCCTTGAAGCTTTTTGCTGAACTCTAGCACATCTGAAAGAGGGAAGAGCATTCAAAGCTATTAAGTACATACAAACTTTGATTAAAGCAGTTGCGGGATATTGGAGATGCGCAAAACCAATTTCCGCACTGTAGCAAAGGTTGCTGTAAAAACTCAAGGCTGATGGATCGTGCTCAGTGTGCCATGAACCACTTGCTGGTTATGTGTGAGTTCCCCGTCAATGCGTAGCTGGGAACTAGCTGCAACACCTATTGCAACTTGCTGTGTCCCAGTGATTAACCAAAGTGGCAGAGGGACAAAGGGACACTTGAAGTACTCTGATGGGGCGTAGTGAAGAACCGGATTATTACCTTAGTAGTGATTGAAGATATGGGGCACAGGACACACATTCATGGGAAACTGGGCTTTATTGCTTCTGCTTGGCTTTCTTCTTTGCTGCTCTTCTAATTTTACTGTAAAACCTCTTTCAGCTTTTTATTCTTCTTTTACATTTGTAAGTCTTGTGAATAAATAACTTAGAGTTAAATGACTGACTTGTTATATAAAGGTGAGACTAGCTAGTGCTCTTATGCTAGATGAACACAAATAGGTGTTAACTTTGTTGTATGAAGCTCTGTGTGGTCCAAGTCTAGAAGAAAACTGGGCTGCATGTATACATGTATAGATGTGAATGAAGAACCATCATGAAGGGAGTGCTGACACTGGTTGACCAGAGACATGTTTGCCTTAATTTTGAAACCTGAAATTTTGTGTTTGTTCAAAACCTGAACAGCTCAGAACTGTAACAGCAGTCTTCTGGCCTTCATAGGCTTCAAGAAATATTTTGCACAGGGTTCACATTCTCTAAAATGTAAGACATGACAATTCTATTTCCAGCACTGTAATGGAGATAAAAATCATAGTGAGTTTAAATAAAAATAGGGGATGATTTATTTTATTAACATTTTTCTCATGTGGATTAATTAACTGAGGTTTGGCAAGCTTTTAAGATTCTCATGTTCTTGTTATGCTCTTAAATTGGCTTTCCCAGTTGTTCGTAGGAAGTGTACTGAATGAGTATAACTGACCAAGTCAAGTCTTTACTTACCTCAGATTTTGGTCATGATTTTTTAATGAAGATCAGTACATGTGAGAAATACAGTAGCTGCTATCAATTCTCTCCCTATGGCGGTGTCTGGGGGTTTTTTTAGTTCATTCTTGTTTACAGATGTGGAACTACTGGTTCAGAGATTCCACTCACGTGTGTGCGTATACATGTATAAGATACCATGGTCAGTGTATTTCTTTATTTGTAGGGTTTTAGTTTTATTTTCTTAATTTCCTTTTAGCGGATATAGCTCAGAGATACAGGATAAGCAAATACCCGACTCTGAAACTCTTCCGGAATGGAATGATGATGAAGAGAGAATACAGGGGCCAGAGATCTGTGACAGCAATAGCAGATTATATCAGGCAGCAGAAGAGTAATCCTATTCGGGAAGTCCAGGATTTGGAAGAAATTAGTTCTCTTGATGTAAGTCTCTCAATTTTATTCCTTCTAAATATATTATTATTCTTTTTTTTTTAATGTTGAACTGGTGAAACATAATGTATTTGAAGTACAGATTTACTTGTTTTGATTTTTTCTATTCAGAAATGTTGTGAGTGCTTTTTTTAAACTGAGTGGAAAACTGGATCATTCCCAGTATTACAAATTATTCCAATATAATCACTTTCAACTGCATTCATTTTGTTACAATAACTCCACTACCAAATTACTTATTTCACTTTTAATCATTTGGAAAGAATCATATGTTGTATTTGACAAGATACTTCTAACATTCCTCACTGGAAAAATATTCACAAGGATGCTTCTCAGTATTGAAAAGGCAGAAAAGGAATAACTTCTGCACAGTTATTGACTGTTGAATGAATGGCACTTCTGTGTTTAATATCCTTAGGGAGTAATGATAGTTTTTGATAATTTGAGCTAAGTTATAATTTAACCTTTGTTTTATACAGCGCAGCAGAAGAAATATTGTTGGATACTTTGAGCAAAAGGACTCTGACAATTACAGAACCTTTGAAAGAGTAGCGAATATTTTGCATGATGATTGTGTATTCCTGTCTGCCTTTGGGTAAGTTTTAAAATTTGTTGATTGCATGACTTAATTATTGAAATTATGTTAATGAGTTGTATATAATTTAATTGAATGGACTTCTTTAATACTTTCAACGTGGCATAACTGAAGAGACTAGACCTTAACTGATAAAAACACTGAGAGAAGGATAGGAGGAGGGGAGAGAGAGCTCCTCCTAGCCTTAACGTTTGCTGTGAAATCCAACTTTGATTTTTGCCTCCTTTTTCTTTTTTTCACTCCTTGTCAGTATAGTTTAAATGTAATTGGGGAGGTTTTAGGGGGCAATGCTAGACAGTTGTGTCCCAAAAACCTGCTGCTTGGGACGGAGAGGGGAACAAGTAGGGAAGACTTTTGAAAACTTTTTGGCAAAAATTTTATCAGCTTTGCAGACTGAGTACCTTTTTTTGCAACCTCTTAATTTTTTTTTTCTTTAAAATATTACCATTTTTGTAGGGTTGGTTTTTTCCTTCTTTTAGTACATTTTTTTTCTTTCCTTTTTTTTTTTCTGTAAATAATAATTCAGTAGTTGCTTGCTCATTTCCTCTAAATGTTGGGGGAGAGGCCTTGTTCCAAAATGCCTGATTTCTGTGCCTGGGTCTTTCATGTGAGTTCTATGTCACTGCACATGTTAACAGTTTAGAAAGGCAATTGCACTGATAAGCTACGTAGTGTCTAGAAGTAGTCTAGAAGAACAACCTACAGAAATTCAAATTTCTCCTTGTTATATAGATTTACAGCAATATTTAAAACTATTAAAAGATCTTCACTGGAGGAAGAAGAATAAATTGTGAGTGATTCCCTTTTTAAGTAGCATAATAAAATGCAGTTATAGATTCTTTCTGCAGTTTTTAATGTGCCAGCACCAACCAACTTAAAGTGATTGGGCATTAATGTGAATGCAGTGGTTTGCAGTCTACCCGCAGTTTCAAGATAAGGAATTTGCATGGGTTATACTAGCTTTTATACTGTATACAGTTGCCCTAAGAGTTTTTTTAATTGAATGTAGTGAAGAATAGCTGAGAAACTGAGAAGATGTATCAAGGTAGAAAATGTTTCATCTGTTTGAACAAAATTTGTTGTCGGTCACAGATGCCTCTTCCAATACGTTTCCAAAAAAAAAGTTTGGGGGTTGAGGAGAGTATTTGTAATGTACAGGAGTACATGTGGCTTTCCTTTCCTTCAGTTCCTCATTAGGTATCCTATGACTGTGTAAGCAGCCTTGGCTGTGAGAGAATAATCAAATCTTGTAAATCTGTGGTCTGTAGGTCTGTCCCGGAAGAGTGGCCATTATCTCAAATGTTTTCTGATGAGTGCATCCATGCTTGTTCTCAGGGCAGCCAGTCTGAGTTGTTATTAGAATTTTAAATTATTTTTTGCCCCCTCATATGACTTTTCATGCTTTTGAGTAATGCCTTTTTAAAAATCATTAGTAAGAAAACAATACTTTTAAGATTCTCTCTCCTGTTGTTTGAGTCTGTTTTGTCTTTGGTTTGCTATTTGTCAACTTCGTATAATGAGAAATAGTCTTCCACCACTCAGTGTTAGCGTTTGGTTGTTGAATGCTGTTCTTGAAGTAGTTACTAAAGGGTTTTTATTTTTTAATTTTTTTCTTTAGATACAAGCAAACATAATAGAACAGATCAGTTTGATTATTTGTAACCTGCCTATGTAACTACAGATTGCACAGCAGGCTTGTGTTATCTTCTCCAGACTCCTGTTCCCTTTCTAGCCTGGAGCTGTTAGTGTTTTAAAGTGCAGCCTTCCAGATAGCAATCCTGGAAACTAAATGTTTTCATCTCTGAGTGGCTGCTGCTCTCAAGCTTCGTAACAAATTATGTGTGAAAAGACTTTTGAGGGAGATACTGTCTATGTAACAGTGTTTTCTATTCAGATTATATATAGCAAAATGTTTCATGGGGAGCTGGCCCTGATCAGTTGAACTCTTCTGACTGAGCATCCTAATAGCCCTTGTGAGGGATTTTTGGTTTTGCTATGCACAGAGTTCAACAGGTATATGGTTTGGGAGGTATATGGTAACATGAGCTGTCCTGTTCAAACTTCTAGTAAGCTAAAATAAACTCAATTTGACAGGAAAAAAATGAATTACTTCACTAACTTCTGTCAAGGCAGAACTGTTCCCTGCTATGACAAAATTATTGTGGCTTTAGGTAGTTGTAATAGCTTATTTTTAGTTAGTTATAGCTTATTTTTAAACTGTATTAATGGTACTTACCGGGTCCTGCACCTTGGTCACAACAACCCCATGCAACGCTACAGGCTTGGGGAAGAGTGGCTGGAAAGCTGCCCGGCGGAAAAGGACCTGGGAGTGCTGGTCGACAGCCGGCTGAACATCAGCCGGCAGTGTGCCCAGGTGGCCAAGAAGGCCAACAGCATCCTGGCTTGTATCAGGAATAGTGTGGCCAGCAGGAGTAGGGAAGTGATCGTGCCCCTGTACTCGGCACTGGTGAGGCCGCACCTCGAGTACTGTGTTCAGTTTTGGGCCCCTCACTGCAAGAATGGCATTGAGGTGCTGGATCTTGTCCAAAGAAGGGCAACGAAGCTGGTGAAGGGTCTGGAGCACAGGTCTTGTGAGGAGCGGCTGAGGGAACTGGGTTGTTTAGTCTGGAGAAGAGGAGGCTGAGGGGAGACCTTATCGCTCTCTACAACTACCTGAAAGGAGGTTGTAGTGAAGCGGGTGTTGGACTCTTCTCCCAAGAAACTAGCGATAGGACGAGAGGGAATGGCCTCAAGTTGCGTCAGGGGAGGTTTAGATTGGACATCAGGAAGAATTTCTTTACCGAAAGAGTGGTTAAGCATTGGAACAGGCTGCCCAGAGAGGTGGTGGAGTCGTCAACCCTGGAGGCGTTCAAAAAAGGTGTAGACGTGGCACTCCAGGGCCTAGTTTAGGAGTCATGGTGGTGGTAGTTGATGGTTGGACTTGATGGTCTTAGAGGTCTTTTCCAACCTTAATGATTCTATGATTCTATGATACTTAGTTGCAGATCATCTTGATGCTTAAAACTATTCTTAAATCAACTGATCCTTACAATTCTGTTAAGATCTGAGGTAACCACAGAGCAAGATTAATGAGACAAGAGTTGTAAGCAGAAGGAGATAGGAGGGATACTGATGAAGAACTATTAGGGGTAGATTTTGGAAGGAGAACTAGAGGGGTAAATCTGAAATATTTGTAGACATGGAAGAGAATGGCCTTGTGCCATTGAGCCATAGCATAGGAAGCCAAATGCAGAAAACCAAAACAAATGGCCAAAAAATACTTTTATCTTAAAAGGCTATGATGAACTGTAGGTAATTCATGGAAGAGAGTGATGAATCTAAGAATTGTTTTAATTTTATGTTAGCAAGCAAATGGGGGGACAAGGTTCTGTGGTTCCAAGAAGTTCACCTTCTATGTTACTGCTTCAAGAAGAGACAAAACACAAACTAAAGCATTTTCATTTTGGTAGTTGTTTTTAAAAAGGTGTATCTGCAGGTGTTTGGGATTTTCACATCATGTCCCCACTTCATTTGACTTGTCTGATACAAATCAGTCACAACTGCAGTTACTGAAGTGGAAGAACACAGAAGAGGACCTTTTGCGTTCTACCGCAGTCTTACCCTAGAGCGTAGTTTCATTATAGATTATTATCAGATTACCAAGCAGTGATTGGTTAGGTGGCTTCTATGTCTTCACTTTCTTCTTATTCAGTGAAGGATTGTTTGGGATGTGAGTAGTTTATCTCAGTGATGATGGTCACAAAGAAGCCTAATTTCACATTATGGGAGCAGTCATCATGTCTGGAATACAAAAATGCATTTTACAATACACATCTCTAAACTGGTACAAATACTGATAGGTGTAACATACTAGGCAAGATGTCTTTTGTATGTGATAAGAAAAGGATAATTGGATCAAATGAATTAAATAAAACATAGGTACTTCGAGTTAAGCCTTGTGATGTCTTTTTTTTTTCTCTCTAAATTGTTCAGATCCTTGGAAAATTTACCTCATCTTGCAGTGAGAGAAATTGAGACATTTTTACTTCTCTTTTTTCCTCCTCCTTACATCTTTTAATCAGTCTTCACCAATGCTTATATTAGTCCATGGAAGAGATACTATAATTAGAGAAGGTGGAACACTTAGCTAATGTTTCCCAGGGGCTGACATGCTTTCTTTTTAGCCTATACTAAAAGGAAAAGAAATAGGTAGTTCATTTTACTCTTTTGTGGCATATGCAGCCAGTCAGTTCTGTCTTGCCAGCATGAGTTACGTTGGAACAGCAAGGCATGGGAGAGAAGGAGAGGAGGCCTCTTTCAGTGTCTGAAGGTGGTGAAAGGGCTTATTTTTGTTGAGAGCTTTCTTTCCTATCTCCCGTGTTGGATGCATAGCTGTCCCCATTTGTTTGAATAAGAGATTATAATTTTGGGGATACAAGCTAACAGCTTTCAGGGTACTCTGTTGTGACTGGGAATAAGGATCCACAAAATATTCCAGAGACAGGGGAGGAACTTACTAAGGTGACATAGTAAGCGGAATACCAAGGAGGAACTGCATGTGTTTTCCAGGTACACACATTCCATATCATCAGTCATCAGAAGCTGCATGCTGTGTCTTGTGCTCTCTAGACTGGTTTGAGGGTAAAATGGACAGCGTGGACTTATTTGCTATCCATTTTCTCATTGCCTGTGCCACTAGAGCACCTCAAAGCCCTTTATCAGGGTAGATAAGAGGTAAATTTCTAGTATAAACAATGGAACAGGAAGAATAAATGCAAACAAAAATCCACCTGTCTCTCCTTTTCTTCCATAACAAAAGGTATTAATTTTTTTTAAATTTACCAGATTATATTAATTCGTTAACATTTTTCTCTAACAGTCTCGTATCCAAAATTGTACCAACATTCATCACTTGCACTTTGATGCCTTTAGTCCACACTTCTAATCTTAGGGATACATCTTGCTGACTCCCTTAATGCCCTCTCATCTAGCCAGGCCAAGTTTCTGTGGAGTCACTTTACAGTTTACTTTAAAGATCAAGGATTTTAATTCTCAGATTTTGAAGGGAAAAAAAAGTAGTAAAGAAAGGGTAGCAAATTAAAATATGATTTTTGATATCTCAGTTATTTTGTCTGTACCAAGACATGCTTACTGGTTGGTTTGTTGTAGGGCTATTTCAAAAGCAGAGAGATTTAGCGGAGACAATGTAATCTACAAGCCACCAGGGGTAAGTGTAACTATGTATTTTATTCTGCTTATTGTCCTTATATGTGAATATGAACTAATGGAGACTATAGTCAGATCATTCGGTATGTTACTGCATCTCAATTTTATTTCATCGCTAAATAGTGTGAGAAATAGTCATAGGAACCAGTGTTTCTGAGTCAGTGAAAAAGATCTTGGTCTCATTTGTTGCAAATTTTTTAGAAGCACAGTCGACTCAGCATTTTTATAGATACTTTGTGTTCTGTCGAAGTCTTAAAAATCTGTGAAGTTCAACAGCTGGTGTACTTCATGGTTTTCAAAGCAAGTGACAATTACTAAGTATTTTTCTTACTGTCACTTGCCTGTCTTGGGTGTCTTAGCCCACAAGAGCTAAGAGCTGTTCTCTTCATTTAAAAAAAAGGAATTGGTAAAACTAAGTGTATGTTAACAAACTCTCATAAACATATTTTTACTTGAGGAAAAATTCAGTACAGAAGAAAATTTGCAAGAATTGCTTTTTAGAAACATAATTAATATCTGAAAATCTGCTCCTTTCTCAAATATAATGTATAAAGAGAGTTGCTTACAAAAGAGAAATAAATAAAAAAAAGACCCGNATATGGTGTTTCTGAATTAAGGTGTGCTTAATTATGGCCAAAGCTTGCGAAGTCATGCTTCACTTCATGTTAACCAAAATTCTAATTACATTAAAAGATGGCAGCACTGAATTCTGAGTTAAAACTCATAGCAAATAAAGGAAAACTATTATTTATTCATATCTCTTTGGCCAAGCAAATGTAAAATACCAGTTTCAAGCCTTGTAGGACATTGGGAGGGGGTTTTTTTGTGAGTCTTTGTAACTATCAGCATGAAGAAGCTTAATATCTGCATTTAGTTTATCTCTAAATGGGTTTTTTAGGTATGGAGATACTATTTCTCAACCTGACAGAAGTCTAAATAGCCTTTATTTGAAGCATCCCTACTTTGGAAACAAAATATCTTTTCAATTCTTCTTAAGTGGAGTTGACTGCATAAATGATCATCTATAATCTTTATTTTTACTGTTGTACTTTTGTAACATAGTTAATAGAAACATTGCATGCACAAGGGTTGAATATTGGTATAAGATTGGCTTTCCATATTTATATGAATATTGTTACTTTTATGTCGGGTAGGTAATCTTTGTACATAGCAATGTCATTTTTACTGTTTCTCAACTAGTATGTCCTTTTTCAACAGGAAAATGCTCCAGATATGGTGTATTTAGGCTCACTAACCAATTTTGATTTGATTTATGCATGGACACAAGATAAATGTGTACCACTAGTTCGAGAAATTACATTTGAAAATGGGGAGGTAAGAATTTTTTCTACCATTCTGCTTTTGGGGGTTTTCTCAAAACCAAAATGTCTCTTTCAGGATCTTTAATCCATGCCCAAGAACTTTCTGCATGCTTTGCTTTTGACAGAAAATAACTGTCAGGTAATGTCTTTTCATTTTTTTGGAGCTTTTTGGTTAGACTTGAAGTTCACTGGAGGCAGATTTGTAGCAGTTTCTTACACTACCAGAGTAAGAGGTTATAATCATGCATATAGATCACATAAGAAGTGGCTGGTGATTTACGGAGTGTGAACACTTGGACGCTAAGAATGTGTGTGTCTGTAAGTATGTATGGGTGGTGTATCACCTTGGGTAGGCTGTATTATTCATCTAAAGTACATACATATTATTATACAGATGTTATGACTAAATCTTGATTTAAGATCCAGACATAAATGTTATTTAAGTGCTTTTTGCATCTGTTATGACCTTGAAAAAAATGTTTCTAGTCAGGGTAGAAAATATCCATGTCAGCATGTCCATGACAGTTTGAAAGAGTAAAATAGTTGTGAACTATCCTTTAGTTATAATCAGCTTTTAAAATTTAATGTTAAAGATAGTAGTATAAAAATGTTACTGTATTAATGACTTCCAAAGCATTATCTAATAAATAAGGACATAGATGGCTGACCATCTATGGAACTGGCAATCTTCTGGGAATTATAATAAAAAGTGTGGAATTTTTTTTTTTGTCAGTTTGTTTTAAGCACTGGTACCTTCTTAATCTTTTTAGCTTCACATGCTCTTTCCCTTGGGTTTCTTCTTTTCACTGTAATTCGTAAGATGGAATTTGGGGGTTTGCTTTTTAACATTTATTTTCTTCTCATTATCCTTATTTTCTTTCAATGTTTTTCTGTTTTCTTTTGTAATTTACTCCTCTTTCATCTACTTCCAACTCCATATTATAAGGTTTTTTTGTAAAATAACCAACAGGGAAAAAAATCTTTAGAAAATTAGAAAGTTTGTAGTATCTCAAAAAGATTATTTGTACATAGCCACAGCATCTGCTAGAAACTCTGGTGAGGTTTGTAACAAATTGCAGTATGTTGTCCACAGTGGATTAGAAACCAACGAATCAGTCATATGATTTGTTCTCAGTTCGCACACTTCTTTTTTTTTTTTTTTTTTTATTTTTTTTTTTTATTCTGAATCTGCAGTGTATGTAACACTGCTGTTCTGGGCACGCACAATGTGTCAGGTTACATGACACAGGGAGGGATAGGGTGGGATGCACAAAATGGTTTAAGTACAACCTTCTAGTCAATCCTGCCAACTTTTATTGGAAAGTTCTGTTAGTTAAACAAATTTTAATTCTTCATTTGCAACTCAACATGTAAAAGATGCCACATGTTAACATGTTTAGAAGTGTGTGGTAGATTTTCAGTGTACTTTTCCCATGGTGAAATTGGATTCTGAGCCTTAGAAGCCAAGGTTCATCACTGTCAGCTTGTACCACATTGTGTCATGGTTTTTCTGGTTGTTCTTTCAACCCTCGATTCCTGTTTACTTAGGCAGATATTTACAATTCCAATGTGACATTTTGCCTAGCAACATTTGTTTAAAAATTTCAGTGCTGCCAGTACCCAAACAAATTTAAACATGCCAAAATTGACATATTTCTGCCTGCTGAAATTGTATAGTATTTAAATGGGCTCTTAATGCATACTGCACAATATTACAGGGTAAAAATATGAAGTGCTGTGCCTGTTAAGCTGTGTTTATGGTATTAGAATACTGTATAAATAAGATAAAGACAAAAATTTCTACCACAGACTTTAAAATCAATTTTAAAATCAAAATTGGCCGCTGTAAACTGCTGGTAGGTTTTTCCCTCATTTTCTTTCTTAATGTTTTCATTACCTGGTAAGTGTCATGGGCAGGCTAGCCAGGAAGATGCCCAATCTGAACAGAGTTCATCACACTGACTTTAGACAACACATAGTAATTGAACTCTGAGGGAAGGTCTTCTGTGTGAGAAGACTGTTTGAGAGACAGTCCCTGTGCTTGACGAGAAAAGGCTATTGGGATTAGTAATATCATTCAGAAGAAATCACTGTTTAACCTGTAATCAGTCTGTTTAGTTTTACATTGTATGACTATAATGAACCATGTGGTCTAATGATGGTGCTGAACTGCAAGGTTTTGGACGGGTAAAAAGTTTTTCAAAGGCATACAGGAGTAATGTGGGCAGCTCAGATCTAATGAAAAATCTTCTGAAATTCTCAATGCCAAACGAGACAGTAGTTTTTGAGGGAGCAGTCCAAAGCAAATGAAATCACTGTTCCACTTACGACATCCTGATCAGTAAGACATGCTATGAAAGCTGGAATAGAAAAGCAAACAAAGGAGAGTACTTCATAGAAACCAGTTAGGGCCAAAATTAGCAAGGTTTTCAAGCCAGCTGTCCTAACAACCTGTTTGGAGATGAATTGATCTTGTGAATATAACTCACCACATATAAGGGTTTTAACTATGCAGATATCGAAACCGAGGTGGTCCTTTTAGCTGCTTGCAAGCAAGAGGAGAGCTTAGAGCCGGAATACCAAGCTCTGTTTGGGAGTTCTCCCTCTGGAAATGTACCTGCTGAAATGAGTGAGGAAATGGAGCCATGATCGTAGTGGTACAAAACAGACTTTTTCACATCCTCTAACAGGAGGGGAGGCTGAGACCCAGCCAAATTCATGTGTGTAAAACCAAGAATGAGCAAATGTGATTAGTGGTTGGTTTAGGGATGGATTGGGAAGCTTGGATTTTGTCAAGAGCACTGAATTTATTAGGAGCTTTGCAATCTGCTGTTAAAAGACCAAGCTTCAACCTACCTGACAGACTTGGTTGAAGGGAGAATGACAGCCATTTCATGTACACTATGTAACTGGCTGCCTACCGATATGGAAGGCATTTCTTCCAACTTGCTGCAAATAGAAAATATCTGAATAGACTTTTCTATTTGGTGGCAGAACAAATGAGTGCTATCTTTCTCAAAAGGCATAGATTTTATCCTGATACAGGCTAGAATCAAAGAAATATCAGCACTTGTTGGTACACGAGTTGTGCAAATGAAAGATAGGCAAGATTGTAGGCATTTGTTACATGATAAATGATTATTTCTTCAATTGGGCTCTAGCGAGTTGAGCTGATATTCAAAAGTGCCTAAAATTCACTTCTGAAGCAAGCAAATGCATGTTGTTTGTGTTTTGTTTGGGTTTTGAGTAAAAGAAAAATCATGAATAAATTATTGAAGGAGTTCCTACATTTACCTGCCCCTGGACATAGATCTTTAAAAGGCACTTGGGCTGCAAGAACGCATTTCTACGAGGAACTAAAGCTTGCCTGTCTAACAAAGGTTTTCATTTCTTCATCAATTTTAGTAATATACTAGCCTGTGAATTTAATAATAGTGTTTATACAGATGACCAGTCAGGACACGCTTACTGGCAAAAGAGCAGTACTTGATCATAACTGATATAGCTATGTCATTAGCTTCTGCTTTTTTCTTTTTTCTTCAGGTTTGGTGGGGGTTTTTCAGGATGGAGTTACTTAAAGATACTCATTCATTGTGTTATGCTAAGAAAACACCAACTTATTACATGAACCAAGCTAGGACTGGGTCTAGAATACACACTCAGCTTTTCATAGCATTTAATACCATGCTGTTCAGGCCTTATTGCTGTTTCTATGAAGATATTGTGTTTTCTCAGAATCGGGCTATTTCTTTTGAGCAAGTATTCCAGTGCAACTGTATCCCTTCCCAAAATGTTGATAATGAAATATCTTCATCCTTTATCCACTGTATATCATACGGAGAAAGGAAACATGGTTAACTGTATGTTAACTGTCCCTAGTGAGGCCACGTCTGGAGTACTGTGTCCAGTTCTGGGCTCCCCAGTTCAAGAAGGACAGGGAACTGCTGGAGTAAGTCCAGTGGAGAGCTACAAAGATGATCAGGGGACTAGAGCACCTTTCTTATGAGGAAAGGCTGAGAGACCTGGGTTTGTTCAGCCTGGGGAAGAGAAGACTGAGAGGGGGATCTTATCGATGCTTATAAATATCTGAAGGGTGGGTGTCAAGGGGATGGGGCCAGACTCTTTTCAGTGGTGCCCAATGACAGGACAAGGGGCAGTGGGCACAAACTGGAACACAGCAAGTTCCACCTGAACATGAGAAAAAACTTCTTTACTGTGAGGGTGACAGAGCATTGGAACAGGCTGCCCAGAGAGGTTGTAGAATCTCCTTCTCTGGAAATATTCAAAACCCGCCTGGACGCAGCCCTGTGCACCCTGCCCTAGGTGTGCCTGCCCAAGCAGGGGGGTTGGACAAGATGATCTCCAGAGGTCCCTTCCAACCCTGACCATTCTGTGATTCTGTATCACTCAGGGTATCTTAGGTGAAGGGTCAGCAGTTAACATCTTTAGTCCTGTTCTTTCAGCTGTTCTTAAAGTAGAGATCTCACTGAACTTGAAAATTGCTGGAATCACTTACTTAGGTGCCCTTAAGAAATGAGTTTTTTCATTTGTTTTCTGTACAGGAACTGACAGAAGAAGGCCTTCCTTTTCTCATACTTTTCCACATGAAAGATGACTTGGAGAGTTTAGAGAAAT
Source organism: Fregata magnificens (assembly GCA_013389945.1). Lineage (NCBI taxonomy): Eukaryota > Metazoa > Chordata > Aves > Suliformes > Fregatidae > Fregata > Fregata magnificens. The sequence continues at coordinate 33,875 of WAAD01030028.1, forward strand.
TCCAACAGGAGGTTGCACGACAGTTAATAAGTGAAAAAGGTTTGTGGTAGCTCCTACTACTTCTCGATTTTACTGGTAAAATTTTTTTCAAGCAAACTCAGAGTGGAAGCAAAGGCCAAATAGAATCCTAGCTTTAAAGCTCTTGAGTCTGAAGGGCTTTATGTACTTTTGACAGTGAGGACCGACTCCTCTGGAAATCATTAAAATAGATACACAATTTTAGTAGATAACTGTTTCAGAAATCCTTCTTGTCTAAATGACTTCATGCAGTTTGAGAGGGCATTAAACAAAAATTCAGTTTGTATTGTGGCCAAAAACACTTTAAGAAAATCCATTATTTTGGTGGTGTTATTTATTTGAATCTATTTTCAAGTTGTGCATGTTGTGTCTATCTAATATCTCCACCTTTGTAATACTTAATGAAAGTGTTCAGGGTTTCAAGATAATAAAAAAATCTTAACATGGATTTTTGTCTGCTCACAATTTTAAGGTACAATAAACTTCCTGCATGCTGACTGCGATAAATTCAGGCACCCACTCCTCCATATTCAGAAGACTCCAGCAGACTGCCCTGTTATTGCCATTGATAGCTTTAGGCACATGTATGTCTTTCCAGACTTCAGTGACTTGTCGTAAGTATTTTTCTTTGTGCACTTTGATTTGAGAAGAACAAAGGAAAAGACACATGCTTGTATTTTAATCAGTGCTATGATGGGAAGTTGAATAAATCTGGGATAGGTAAGGCTGCCTATGTATGATTCAATGTCAGAGCCTTAAAGCGATATGAATTGGTGCGAAGTCATTGTTTAAATGGAGTTGCATTGCTTTATGCAAGAAGAGAATCTCACATTAAGTCTTTAGATGCTGCTCTTTGAATTCAAAGTTTTGTTATTTTCCATAGTAGTTAGGCATTTGGAGCCTGGCATGGTATTTTTAGCGGTGATCTAGATATATCAATTAACTTTAAAAGGTTTAAAATACTGCATGCAATGTTTAAGTGCTGTGTTATGCAATGATTACTGTAAAATGCACCATGTAAGAATTCCCAGCCTGCTGGTTTGGTTTTTCCTGCTCTGCAATTCCAGCCTTCCTGCATTAGTCTAAACCTGGAAAGCTGGCCAAGAAACCCTTGTTGCGTGGGTTTCTGAAATTTTCCATGTGCACCTTGGAAAATGGCTGATCATTGGCATGTTATCTGGATAAAAGACGTGAGAGAGAAGTATCAGGGTGCTTAGGCAAAATGCCACTTCGATAATCCTCTTTACGTCAGCCTATCTCTTTGTTGTACTGCCTTGGAAGCAGATGTTCTGTCGCCCATGGTTCACTTGAGGAGTGAAGATGTGTGCATGCTATCTTCAGGGGCTTTCAGCATGAGACAAGTATTATGTCTTTGTCTTCAGGTTGTGTGTTAAACTCCAGTTTCTGTCTCAGAGGAGGTACCTGCATGTACGCTGCTTGTTAAGTCCTGATTAGATGCCTAGGCTTTGAGACCTGAGTTTCTGCCCATTCAGAATTTTTGCCCATTCATACTTCTAAAAACTCAGGGTATTTCATTTTTGTCAAAGCCAAGGATTCAAAGCTCAGACTTAGCATACAATGTGAATGTAAGCCCATGTCTAATTCTGCCATTCCAGCAGGCATTTTTCTACTTGAAATGTTGACATTTGGAAGGAGGGTTCAAACCTAGCTTCTCCCCATAATTCTACACAGGCATATTCTTAAAATGTAGTCTCTGTTTGATGTACCTCAAATAGTGCCTTTCAAATATCTAAAGCTATGTATGTGGAAACTCTGATAGTGACTATATTTCTCCCTGTGTTCCTGTTTCTTTAGAAGATACTGTTCACCGCCATGCCAGCGCTTTAAAAAAAACAGTGGGATATTTGCATTTTGAAAGCACTCTTTTTATTGTCACTTTTGAAACAGCCCTAAAATAAATTAATATCTCTTATAGGGGCATAGAGGTGTTTAGATTACTTTCATGTTATGTTTCTTACACATTCTGTCTCTGTGAAACACTATCAGAATAATAAAAGCTACTTGCTTGTTTGTATCCCAATTGTTACATACAAATGAAGATGAGAGAAAGAGATGTCAGGATTGTAGACAGTTGCTTAATGATATAATTATTCAACCTTACTCTAGGAGATTGAGCTGATACTTAGAAATACCTAACACACAGTTTGGAAACAAGGAGAGCTTGGAGCTCCTGGGGTGATATTCCTTGGTGTGTGTATGTGTGGTTTGGATTCTTGTTTTGGTTTGGGGGTTTTTGGGTTGTTTGTGTTTTTGTTTTGTTTTAATAATAGGTAAAATCTTAATTCTGAGACTTTCATCTACCTGCAAGGATTTCTGCCACTTTAGTACATTTTCTGAACTCCTTTACAAACGGGCCCGAGACTGTCTCTTGTAATCTCAGTGCTGCCACCAACCAATAGGGTTTGGATATGGTACTTTCAGAACTGGCCCACTAAAAAATTTCCTTTCTCTTTAAGGAGTTGTGTTTTTGGAGAATAGCCACTTCATAGGCAAATCAGATCACCACCCAATATTTTGTCCTAGTACTTTGGCCACCTGGCCCTATTCATCCTGCTGTTCCAGGTCAGAAATGATAGCAAGGAGTGTTTGACAGATCTGTTGTAGCTTCTCAGCAAGAACTGGCTGAGCTACAAGAGGCTGTAGGCACCAAATGCCCTTGCTGCATTAGGAGAGGAGAAGAGGTTGGAGGGGAAATGTCTCCAGAAGTGTGCTTGACCTAGAACAGGGCAGGAGCCCAAGGTAAAGCAGGGAGCAGTGATTCTGCTGTCCCTACAACCGGGCTGGAATGAACCCCCTTCTCTCCATCACTACTAATTCCTGATCTTATCTGGGAAGTGAAGAGATGCCTCAAAGTACCACTGTAATACTGATTAGTTACAGACGTTGCTGTAGTGATACCTTCTGACTCTGCATCATACTGTTTTATCCAGAGAGTTTTCTAGTGATCTGAAATACTGCTGATACCCCGTCTGACTACACTTTGTCCCTCTTTCCTAAATGTAATAATTGGTCTGATGAAAGACTCCCTACAAAACCTGTCTTCATTCATACATTACCTTTTGGTTGCATGTATAGTGCTCACGTTATAGTTTTTTATCTCATCTTTAATACTTATTAGATCAACTCTTCATTTTAAGCTTTTTAGTCTATTTGATGTTTCACAAATAAAATTGGATGCTGTAGTTTAGCATGTTTGCTGTGGGTGACAGTAGATGATCTCAGATTAGATTTACATTGATATCCTCTTAGTGCTTATCTCTAGTGTATATGCAGTTGCTCAGGCACTAGAGAACCTTTCAAAGATGTTTTGTCAATACTGCTACCCAACTGCCATTTGTATCTGTAAACTGTGCATTTGGAACCTGCTGTTCCCTCTTACATTATGGTTAGTGGGGAGCTGAAGTGAGTATACAATGAAGTTATCGGCTAGTACAACTCTGTAGGAATTATTGAAAAGATGAAATACTTGCTGTGTTCTCAAGAGACAGTGGAAAGAAAAAGAAGCTGGTAGGATACCTTAACAAACCATTTGGCTTCCTGTCCTCTATTAATCACCTAAAAGTGGATATAGTGTGCTAGGTGAACAGAAATTGGCTACTCTAAACAGTGCACTTTAAATCTTCTGTGTGTGGACTTAACTTGTAGTAAACATGTGGGTGTTTCTGTTGGATTTGTTCCAGGGTTCCAGGTAAACTGAAGCAATTTGTACTAGACTTGCATTCTGGAAAACTGCATAGAGAGTTTCATCATGGCCCTGATCCAACTGATGTAGCACCTGGTCAGGTAAGGTTACAATAAATACATTTAATTTGGCCATTTAATAAAACCTTTTTTTACTCCTTGTCAGAGCTGTACTTTCTAACATATGTGCACTTTTAACTTCAGTCTCCTGAAAGAGAAATCTGTTTATAGAAGCATAACGTTGCCACTTCTGCTTGGCTCTTCCTTTAACTTCCTTTGGGTAAAGGCAGGGAGAGCATTATAGGGGGAAGTACGGTACTTGTTTGCCTTGAGTAAGGGAAGAGTATAAGAATATATATTTTCTCCACTGAAACAGAAGATCTTGGGCCAGATGACTGTTCTAAGCTCACAAAGCTGCTCTCATGTTCTCACGTGATTTCAGTGCAAAAACTGATGATACATCATAGATGCATTATTTCCCACACAACGCACTATGAGAGGGTGCTTCTAAGGGGAAACATCAACTGGTTGAATGTTTTATATATTTACTCGTAGTCACCAATCCAAGTCGGAGGCAGATTGTTAAAGCATCAACAAAAGATTGATAAGCGGTAATAGGGCTTATTACTTCTATTAATGCAGTTAACAAGCAGCACTAATAGCGGTCACGGGCTGCATTTTTCAGTTTGGATTTGTCGCTGTTCTGATCAAAGGTTGCCATGCTGTATAATTACATGTCTGGAAGTCAGTCCTGGGATCTCTTCAGGAACACAACTACTAGATCCTTCTCCAGACAAAACTCAGGAGCACCTCAGTGTTTAGTTTAATCCAAGAGGCAGAAAAGAAAGGACGTTACCAGCCCCTATTCCCTCTGCTCAGCTTTGTATCTTCTTGATACACCACTCAGCTCATATGCTTGGTGTCATGCTGAAAAGCGCAAATGTAACAGCCTGTCAGGTAACCTTCTCATTACCTCAGGCACTCTCTAAAGAAATAACTGTTTTTAAACAGTTACTTTTAAGTTATAGGTTGCATTGTCTAGGGCTCAAAGAGCCACGCTGATCCCAGAGGAGACCCGGTACCCTTGTGTTCGGGTGCCTTGGGCCATCCCAGAACCCATCGGTGAGGGACAGAAATGATTTATGGCTACAGACTCATTTTCCTGGTCATCTGTGGGATGTGGTAAGGGTGGCTCTGCATTAAGCCGTGTGAGTGCAGCCTCCTGTTGCCCTGCTCAAAGTTAAAAGACTTAAAAGCGTGAGAGCCCTGGACGGCTTGCCTTGGGCCAGGAGAAAGACTGCTTTTGAATGTTGTCATGACTGGCCGTGAAAACATGAGGGATGAATTGTCTCAACAGTAATTCATTTAACTGGTAACTCCCTGTGTTTCTTAGGAATTCATTGAGCAACCAGACTTCAGATCAACAGGAGGAGACGCAGAAAACAGGGCTGGAGACTGAGGCATAGGCCAGGCAGTCGGTCAGCTCAGAGCTAGACAGGCGTGCGTGAGGAAGAGACACTCTGAGGCAATTGCAGTCTGGAGGAGGCTTGGCCAGGGAGGGAGGAAGCCTGCTGAGTCCCTGGATCCTGCTGCCTATCTGGGCACAGGCTTGTTGCCTAGAGCTGCAGGCTTGCTCTTGTCTCCATTCTGCCTTGAAAAATGCGCGCAAAACCTGGGATGTTTACTTTCTCATCTCCATATGGCATCCTGCCATCTTGTGGAAGATGTGTGTGGATGTGCGATGGAAATGCTGGCCGTAACTAAACTGGAGGCTGCTGTCTTAGGTCATGTATGTCCCTTGAATTGCATTGTTTGGGGTTTTTTTTTTCCAGTTTTCACAAAAAATGAATTCTAAAGTATTTGGCAGCGATGTCACTTTTGCCCTGGTGTATCTCAAAAACAAACACAAACCAGAATACCTTCAAAGCAAGTGGCAGACAGACTCAAACAAATCTACAATAGGGTACATCTGAAATACTTTTAGGTCACTTGTACAGAAACTTGTGTTGGCCATTACCTTTGAGATGTGCCAACAAAAGGACTATCCTTAACTGATGGTGCTTAATTTGTGTGTGTGTGTGTGTAGTCCACCTACTTGGGATTTACAATGTGCCTTCCAAAAAAAAAAAAAAAAAAAAAAAAACCAAAAAACACCTCAATTTGTGAGAATGCTGGATATTCGTGCACTCCCATAATTAATGACAGAAGTTCATTTAATGGAGGTGATTGATTATCAAAATGAGTCTAACAAGCAATTTTACTGTTTGTTCTGTTTTTCAGCCAATTCAGGATTTAGCAAGCAGCCCACCAGAGAGCTCATTCCAGAAACTGGCACCCAGTGAACATAGGTACACCTTATTGAGGGAAAAAGATGAACTTTAAAAACTTTAATCTTGCAAGTCTTTCAGACAGCAGCATTGACTTCTGTGTGGTGGAAATAGTAAACCTATATTTTCATAATTCTATGTGTATTTTTATTTTGAATAAACTGAAAAATAATTTTTTTCTCCCCAGGCTTGTAAATACATTTGTTTGGTGGGTCATTCTGCACAGCATCTTTCAAACAGTACGTTCCTAATGCTATAGTAAAATATCACAGACCCATCCAGACTCTTGATCTAACTCTGTTCTGTAAAACTTTTATAATCCAAATGAAGGTATCCTTGCCAGAGACATGCTGTTAACTTGCACTATCCCATTAAATAGGACTTTTGGGTTGTCTTCTGTGTAACCTTGGTAGTATGTGCTTTTTCTTCTTCTTCATGTGAACAGCTATCCTGGTAATCTATTTCTTTGTCACATTTTTCTCCAACATAAGAGGGTCTTCTATTCTGGATACTTGGGAGGGGAATAAATTAAAGTTTTACAGAATCCTGTGTGGTGCTTTACTGGGTATAAATGTCTAAGCGATTAAGCAATTCTAACTATTGAAAGACCAAGTCAGGGAAGGAAAAGTTTTAATGATAAGGGTTGTGCTTTGAATGAAAGGGCTGAATTGACCGCCTCTGATTTCCTGGGATTATTAAGATTGTTATGTTATCCACATGGTTGTGTTAAAAGAACATGAATGTTGGAAACCCTTTGAAGTAGGAGAGGACGAGGGGTGGACTGCCAACTTAAATGAATCTCTGTATATATGTGTTATGATTAGGTTTTCTTTTTTTCTGGTTTTCTTTGGGTCCCTGCCTTTCTGGCAGACACTTACTCTCTGAACAACCATCACAAATTTTCTGTTACTCTTTTTGTCTGGCTTGTGCCATATTTATTGCATCTTCTTTGAATTCTGCTCTGAAGAAGGAATTACTGCTTTCCTTGTGGGTTCTTCTGTTGTGCATAATACCAGAATACAGGCTTTTCTCAATGAATCTTCAGGCTGCTTGGTGAGATGAACATACAGAAACTGTAAGATGGAAAAATATCTGTTAATTTGGGGTGCATTGCTGGAGATGAATTAGTATTGGATTTGTACAGTACACTTACTACAAAGAATCTAGGTCCATGACTTGGACCCCCAAGGTTTAGTGTCCTTAGAAGCAAGCTTGTTCTTTGGGTAGGAAGACCACTGGGTTTTTGTTTACTTCAGTCAGTGTCCCAACTTCTGCAGTTCACAGCTCAGGATTCCTTTTGCCTCTCAACTAGACGTGATCTGCTCAGTTATTCACAGAAGACTGACATGGTCCTGTGCAGCTGTGGCAAAAGTTGATTCCCAAGAGAGGCTGCTGAATCAAGCCCCTGCAGGAACAGGCACATGAGCTTTCTAGGGGGTGATTCTGAGGAGAGAGTTGCTAGTACCAGCCAACACTAAGCTACAGCTAACTGAGCAGATGCAGAATTGGTAGCTAAAAGAGTACTGCAAGATTTTGTTTACACGCATTTTTTTCTGGCCGTTTTGTGAATCTGCGTGTTGGAGTGTGCATTAAGTGCTTGAAAGCCAGGTCTTCTCCTGTCTCATTCTCCATCTCATGCCAAATCAAGCATCTTTGGCAGCTGAGTCATACCACCTTCCAGTTGGAATCCAAAGATGTGAGCAGTGTATGGTTTTAAGGCTGCCACTTGTTATCTGCAGGTGGTGCTACAGAACTTCTGGAGCTGTTCAGGCACCTGAAATTTTAGTCAATTCCTGCATGGTGCCTACAAGTACTCATCTTACTCCTCCAAGGTTCCTGTTTTTCCTTGGGATTCTTATTTAGAAATGTTGTTTGGTGGAAGACATCTAAACTTCTCTTTCTGGAGAGAGAGGCTACCTCATTGTACACCCAACAGTCCCATGGCTGGTGCTTTCAGCTAGAAAGTGAAAGAGATGAACCCCCTCCGCCATACCTTCATCCAAGTTTGCTTTTCTGGGTAAGGACTTGTTCGCAGAGCTTTGGGATCCCAGCACTAGGTAGACAATTAGATGTAAGAGTTTTATGACAGTTACGCACTCTAATTTCATTGTGTATTCATAGGAGGTTGAACACCTGAAGTCTAGGTATGCCTAACATGGTGTTGAGTATCACTTGAACTTTTGAAGTATCTGATAAAATAGAGAATTTGCCTAGAGAGAGCAAGTGTTGGACAAAATGCAAGATGCGTTTCAAATTCAGCCCTTCAATTCTGATCATCTACATCAATGGTTTTAACCACTCCCTTTAACATTTCTCGAGGCTTTCATGGGAAGTTGTCAAACGCTATTAGTGTTGTACCCATAAGGAACAAACCCATTCCAAACTTGCTTTTTAACTGAACTTAAGGAGTCCCTTTCTGGGCTAGCATAAGTGTGATTTACTAGATGCATGGAACATTTTAGGAACTTGTGTTAATTTCAGTCAATGTAAATATTTCAATAGCTGAAGCGTGTGTTTGGTAACTCAATTCAGGATTCTTAAATCTTGGTAATGCAATTATTTTAATAATATAAAATTTGTGAGGGATTAATCTTTTAGATGCTGAAAGGAAATAAACCCCAATGTTCTCAATAAACGCTACAACCAGTCTCATAGGCAAAACCTTTTATTTGGTCTGAAAGAATTATGTATATCTTACATTTCTTCTGACTAAAATGCCTAGCAATTTAAATGCTAGTTTGGTTACTCAGATGCCCATGTTTCTTCACATACGTAAATAACCCATCTATTTTAAAACATCATAGCTTAAATAATAGTCTCCCAAGTCTAGTGTGTACACAATGTTTTGAAATTGCTTCCTTAAAGACACAAGGAGGAAGAATAGTTTTTGTACTAGACATTTCATAAAATAAGTGCATACCAAGCTGAATTTGTTTAAGCTGTGGCAGAAATTCAGTTTTATAAATTTAGATTGTCCTGGCATATCCAGCTTGGGGGGAGAGGGTGGAGTCCTCAATGTCTCTGATGTGGCTGCTGTCACTTAAATGCACAAGGTTTCAAAGCATACAGTAGGAAAGCAGACATAGCTTTCTAAAATCATACAAAGAATCAACCACAGTTTCTGATTAAGAACACTTTTTTTCTTAGTTTCTTCCTTTAAATATAGAAATTACACATCAAAGGAATGAACAGCCTTAGTATGAAGTTCTTACAAGCTCATTAAATGTGTTTACATCCAAAGTAGACGTACTTAAAGAAAAGTGCTTTTTGCCTGACAGGAGCAAATGAGCTGAATTACTTGGGTCATGTTTTCTACTCCAGCTGATTTTACAGATGTAGGCACTGTGGCTTTAACACATGCAGTTTTGACAATGTCGGGATTACTTGTGAAAACTATTCTTGCACATGTTGCTTCCCTGAGCCTTAGACCTACTTAAAGTAGACACACCGCTCTGACTGATAGCAATTTCAATCATATTTTAAAAGTAGTAAGGAAGAACTGTTCAGGAAGATATTTGTGCTGTAACTAACAGTTGCTTACAGTGTCTCTAGGCACAAAAAAACCTATCATCTGTCATTAATAGACAGTTATTTCCAATGATGATATCAAAGGACTGGTTAAGAAAAGGGAGCTCCTTCTATAGTATGCTTCCTTATACAGTGTTCCCTGCTAGGGAGCCTTATCACTGAACACTGACTTTAGTGTTCACTTAATAAAACTGGATTCAAGCAGAGCTCAGGATGAATTGAACAACCTAAAAACTTTAAAAAGCAGCTTCCCAACATCAACTTCTGTTCCCCCAAACAGTAGCAGCAATAGTGTGGGAGCTGTCCTGGAAGGATGGAGGTAGGACTGTGTGCTGAACAGTAGATTATGTGACAATAAAAACACGTTAACACTCCCATATTTAACAATGGAAGCTTCAGAAGCAAAAGGCTTCTTACGCAGCAAAATAAGGATGGTAAGAATAACAGGCATCTGCTATAAAAGGCTAGCAAAAGCAAACAGCATCTTACCCCATACAGTCACCACAGCACATCCTAAAATCTGGAAAAGGCTGAGAAGCTACTCTACAGGGTGGAAGCAGAAGTTTCAGAACTGAACAGCATGCAGGAGGTGTGCAGCTGACCCAAACAAGCAGGGTTTACTTATTGTAAACAGTATCAGGTTGACATGTTCATCACCTGGGGAAGGGTGGAAACACCCTTTAAAGGGCCTCGCTGCTTCACCATCCTTTGTCCTGGTGCCTAATGCCACCCTAGAGGGATAATAAAGACTACTGAGGGAGTGGGCCTGGGTGCAGCACCACCTTCCAGGGAAGCTATTTAGCTCTCCCACCAGAGCACTGTTGGTGACAGGAGATGAGAAGCAAGGGCAACATCTAGCAGTAAGTGCTGCATAAGTTAACTGAGGCTTTGGGCTCAGAATGCCAGACCTTGTCACTTCATCCTGTATGGTGTTCTCAGGACAAGCCAAGGAGTTGAACAGCCATGAAAAATTATATTCTCCAGTAGCAGTCCTGCAGGGTTGCTGCTTAGACTGTTTAATTCTTAACTACACTTTGAGCAAGATGAGGAGCTTACAAATTTTTTTTAAAAATACCTGAAAAGGGGAAAAGCTTATTATGATGCTGATCTGATTTGGCTGATGGAGGCACATGTGGGATGTACATAAGTTGGTGGGGTTGTTTTTTTTTTCCCCACCTTGCTTAGCTAACATTTTAACCTTCTCCTCCGGTGTTATTGAACAGGCATAGTCAGTCATGTCCTGGGGGTATACACAGGAGGGGTTTGGGAATCCAGATAAATGAAAGTAAATTTAAAGTACTATGACCATGAAAGATAGATGGAGCTTATTTCCTTTTCTTTGGAGCTCTATAATAAAAGCTCCAGCTTCTGCATGGCGTTCATGGGAAAGCACTAGGGTTTTCCAAATATGTCTCTTTGTATTGCCTGCAAGACACTTTGTGCAAATTTGGCATGAAGCACCTGTCACCCATCATTACAGCTGTGCATATAGCTCACCTAAGAATTTTATAATTAAAAGTTATCTATATAATTTTCAAATGACTGATGTCACTTATCACATCTGAAAAGATAAATTCTGACGTTACCGTTTCACCTCTCCCAAGTAACAGTACTGTTGTCAAAATTCACACAACTCAGCCTTGTATTTAAAGCATAAGGCTGCAAGTCTGTCATTAGCACGGCTGCTGCACTTTTGTTCCTACTCAAAATGAATCTATACTTCAGCTGGATTTTTTGGCACTTCGGCGAGAAAGCTCTGGGCAGCTGGAAGAGCCCTGCTCAATCATTTTTTGTTTTCTTTTTTGTATCAGTTTTCCACCTGTGAAACCCAAAATCCCACCACCAAGTGCAGCTGCAATTCCTGCCACTTTGAAGCCTGCAAGGAGACCAATAGGACCCCCCACCACTCCACCAATGACTGCACCTGCCACAGGCAGAGCTGCCAGCTTGTATTTTGCAGCCTGTAAAGGGAGGGAAAAAAAAAAAAGTTAGAATACTTGCCTGTGGTGATGTGCATTTCCCCCTCATTGCTCTTGGCAATGATTTGAATGACTTTACAAATTAGTATTTAAAACAAGAAGATCTACTATCCCACACATATGACAGAACATACCAAAACCAATTCAAAATTGAGCTCTCCCATGTATCCAGTTGTGAACCAGGTCCTTTTACATGCTACTGCCTGATTATGTACACTATTTCTGTCCTTGTCTCCATCATTAAATCAAAAGAGAAACGGAGAAAATGCTCAGACTATTCAGTAACGTGCCTGAATCTAGGTTTGTGGATTATTAGCAACTATCACTGACATCTACGTGAACGAGATTGAAATTGCATGTTATTATCAACCTGTGGTTTTTCCCTACTTCATTCTTGTGAGCCAATCATTGAATGCTCTTGTCTTTGCAGGTAAACCAATGTAGCATCAGAATAGCATAAAAAAGCAAAAAAAAAAACAAAACCCAACAACAAAACCACCAAAAAAACCCCCTGTATTTCCTAGTAGCCTGGATGTGATAGAAAATTACAAGAGAGATTGATTTTTTTTTTCCCCTGCTACCTGTGGGTCATTTCTTCCTTATTTCCTTAATTGCTGGCTCCCTCAGCATTAAAGATGGCAGATCAATTGGGTTAATACAGAGGATTGCTGGGAGGCAGAGTACCATTGATTCACCAGCAGGAGCAGATCCCTACCTTCCCCAAGTTTTTGGTTCCCTCTTCAACATTCACAGCAGCACTGTTGACATGGTCTTCAATCCTGTCAATCTTCTCCTGCTGAGACTAGATGCAAAGGAATTATGAGTGAGGTAACCTGCTGGGAAGCAGCAGTGAGCCAAAACACACCATTTTAATGCCTGTAATCAGGGCCCCACAGCTACTTTCATCTGCTACACACTGCAGCCGTGCAGCCTTAATGGTGGTTCATTAATAGCATCTGATAAACTGTGCTGAAATTACAAACTTACTTTAAAAAAAACTATTAAGTAATAATATGGTGTGGGTATTATACAATGTGTTGCTGCAGTTAGAGAAAACAACCCAAAACATATGATTTTCTAAATCTTTTCTGTGAATAGATGAACTTGCATCCCAAAGGGAAAAATAATCCAAACTAGCCTTTTTGTTTCCTGCTGAGCTTCACGTTCAAAAAAAAAAAACCTATAAAGAGCATTTATAAGATCAGTACCAACTCCAACATACAAAGCTGCACCAAGAAATCTAAATAGAAGTGTTTAATTATGACATTATAAAACACTGACTTAACTTTACAAATAGAGTAGTGACAGTACTGAAAGTATACTTGCTGTTGCTCCATATTCTACTGTTTGATTTTATAAAAATGTTCCATCCTTTCTCCAAATGCAGTCAGATTCCCCTGCAGTCCCTCTCAGAGAACGCTGGAGCAGAAGATAAAGGGGTTTGTAGGTTTGTTTGTTCTTATTTTACTCTCAGCAGTACCCAGGCTGGTTTATGTCACAAAATAATGAGATGGCTAATGTTCAGCTTAAAATAAAAGGCATTCTGAACTTTTTTCCTCTTTCTAATTCGGAAACTGCTGAATCCACCAGCTCTGGTATCTTCACCTACAATCCAATCCACACACTGTAGATACCTGCTATTATATCTAACGATGGCTATGTGTAAAATCCAGAAAGTCCGGGGAACAGGAACTCCCCTTTTTAGCTAAAGCTGCTAATATTTAGGCTACTGAATAAAAATTTTTGCAGTCCCTCTCCAGCCTAATGAATCTTAGGGAGTTTTTTGTATATGTGAAGCAGCACGTATTCAGCAGAAAGGATGAAAGCTATTTTATCTATTCCCAACTAACCCAACAGCAAGGAGATTAAAGAACTCTCCTACGAGATGAGAACTGTGGGTTTAAATTCCCTGTGGCACAGGAAGAACTAAACATTGGGAACAGAGTATGGATGATGAAGATGCACAACCTTTTGGCAGCTACATTTGTGAGAGCAGAGAAAGGGCATGATATAGGTGAGGGAGACTTCAGATTTTTCTAGTACTCCTGATTAAGTGAGAAAAAGTACCTGAGAAACACCCACCCTGTGCGACAAAGGCTATTGTCACCATTACGATTAGAAATTGTAAAAATGAATGGGACCTGGGCAGAAGTCTGCGGTCAACACTTTAGAGCTTCTGCTAAGGTTCAGCTTGTGGCCAAGGGCACTGGCTAGAACATCAGTAGTTGCTCTGGTGACAAGCACTTAGGAGCAAATTATCAGCACTAGTGCTGAAACAGAAGACTACTGCCTCCTCAAAAAATTACCCTGACAGAGCCTGAATCAACAGGAGAGCCACAAAGATGCTTGTAGCAATGAGTCACTGATGTAGGGAAGGAAGAGCTGTTAGTTGTCTAACCAGGTGGGGCAGCTGAGTAGTTAAACTAATGCTTTTGAACATTCCTCTTCTGTTGGCACTTTCAAAAGAAAACC
>WAAD01030029.1:0-12635 GCA_013389945.1 Fregata magnificens
TTGCACTGACTGTTGAGCTTGCTGAGGAAGTAAAAATGAAAACAGTAACTTTAAAAAACCACTATGCCTCATCTGTATTTCGGAAAATGAAAATGTTTTGAAGTTTGGTGAAAGAAAGAAAAGGCAGAAAACAATCCCTCATCTTCATTTTCCCCACTGCACTGCTAGTACAGTGAGGAAGCCAATCACCTATGTTGGAGCAGCAGTGGGTGGTATAACAGGGATTTTTCCAAGCCCATGAAACAAGACTACTCAAATATTGTCAAGTTTCAGAGTGTGACAATAGGGGAGGAATTACTATGCTTTTAAGCACCATGGACCAAGTGTACCCTGCTTTAATTCATGTAAAATCCCGGGAAAGAACTTACTGGTAGGCATATACACTTGTGCTCCAGAAAACCCTACCTGCTCTTTGTATGCATTGTCTTTTAAAAATAGTTTTTACTCATAAGGGTGTCATTTTGCTGGGAGAAGCAACAACGTGAAATTCTTAATGATGTCCTTGGTAGGACAAAGAAAATTCTTTGGGGTGTTTTGCTCATATGTAAAAGGTAGAGCTAGCAAAATTCCTCCTTACCTTTGCACTTCTAATTTTCAGTTTTACCCTTGTTTTCAGAAAACATGTCGGTTATACTACACCACTGCAACTTATCACCTAGACAGACATTTGAGTGTATTTCAGGCCAGTCTCCTGTCTTGTACAATGAAAAGGTTTAGCTAATAAAATGTAGTACATGGCACTTCCACTGCATGCTCTAGATCAAGTGTTACAGCACCATCCTCCTCCCCACTGAAAAAACAACACACTAAAAAACCACCTGTGCAGTTTCACAGGATGCATAGTCTGCAGCCAAAGTATCTTCCCAGTTTGAATTTGAGGCTCAGCTCCTTCGGAAGATGGTGTTTTGATTTGTGTGCTAGGAAATAGCTTAACAGTGTGTTTACACATTAGGCAAAAGAACACCTGTCATCTAATAACGGAATCAGTAAAGGGAAACTGGCAATGAATCTCATGTAAGCATTATAGAAGTTATAGTCAAGATCCTACGTATGTATCCAAAAGAACAGAATTTGTCTTAATGAATGCAAAGCAATCTGGCCACTCTGTCAAGTGAAACAGGATTTCCCTCTGTCTGTTGTTCTCCAATCTTAGAAAAGTGTTACAATATCAGTAAAGATAGTCATAAGCATAATGAAGATGGATAATGATTTATATGCAAATGTANTCCCATAAAGTCATAAGCATAATGAAGATGGATAATGATTTATATGCAAATGTAAAATTTTAATTTCTTGACCTTAGGTTTTTTTATTGTCCAATTGTCATGTCCCATAATGTTTTACTCTTGGAATACACTTTGAATTTTTCAATACTATTGCACTGGGACTTGTTTTGGAGTTGCCTCTAGATGAAAGATATTCCACTTACATTTTCCATTGCTTTAAAGCTACTCGAGATCAAAATTCAATAATTCTTCGGAATCATGTCTATTTCTGTAAAACTACCAACATAAGCATGAGAACACGACCTGGCAATTCTTATGGACTCTGAAATATCAGCAGCGCCTTACTTTCTAAGCATCTAGCTTTGCAATAATGGAAACATTTTTCTTTGCAGTGTCACAGCTCTTCTACTGTTCCGCTTTTTCTTTGCATGACTTTATGGGAAATTACATTGCTTCTGGGAGTACATTTGTACTGTGTGTACTCTACCTTGGGCTCTCCACTTCATAAATCAGCTCTAAATTTTTATCAAAGATGATGTCAGTTCATCCCTCACCTTTATTCCTTGGCCAAGACTCTCAAGAGAATTAATATCCAGACCTTCCTTGCAGGCCTGCAAACAGGAAATCACTTTCTGACTCTCAATTTTGCCTGGCCGGATAGTAAGACTGGCCAGGCTGCCATGGAAATACTGAGCAAATCTGGGCTTGGTGACTTCACCTCCTGCAAGAAAGAGAACACAAAATGATTACTGATACCAATACACAAACCACACATCTAATAATTCACTTTATGTTTCAACATGTTTAAAGAATTTACATCCATTGTAGCTAAGTATATTTAAGATCCCATTTATTTTGATAAGTGGAATTGCTTTGTGGGTTGTTGGGTGGTACCTAGTAGCAGCCTGTCTTTAAGATTCTTGTCAGTGTTTTTCCAGTATTGTATTCAGGTGTTTATAAAGTTGTGATAACATACTCTGAGATGAAACATGGCTTCCCAAACCTGTGCCCAAGGAAGGACAGCAGTTTTAAAAATAAATTGATGAGATTATTGATGTGATCAAACACAAATTTAAAAAAATGTTTAAGGTCCAACATTTATTTATACAGAAACTGTATTTACAAGTTTTCTATTACAAGATCACTTATGCAGCTTTTGCCTTTCTCCTCCAAAAAAACATACTACCTGAAGTTCTTAGATGTGCTAAGTGTCATGGCTCTGTGTAAGCAAAACTGCCACAGTCTCTACAAATGGTTGTCTCTAAGGATATGGTGTAAATTCACAGCAGTGAATGCAGGCCAATGCACAGCACTATGCTAAAAGGCTTATAGTGCTTCCCTTACCCAAAGTAGCTCATTTGGTGCCAGATCAGGTCTCGTCACTGTATGTTGCATTAGGCCCGCTATTCAGTTTCACTCTAGGCAGCTTCAAAGGAAGACTGATCTTTAGGAGTTGTCAATAAAATGTGATTACATACTGCCTGCACCAGTGATCATAGCATCTAAATTACTCTTGGGATATCTAGTGATTTACTCATCCTCCGCTAGGAGAATTTTTAGAGCTTGTCTTTCCTGCAAGTGTTAGCTATATCAGTGCATGTGAATTACTGCCTACCTTGAGCCTGAGAGGACTAAGAGCGTCACGCAACAGTGAAGCCATGCAGACTAATTGGATTAGCAGTTGATAAGCTGTTGTAATTGGTAGATAACTCATCTCTACAGTGTTTGTAGCTTTAGCATCAAACAACGTCTTTCTGCCAGGCAAGCTAGCTCAAGCTTGAATTTAACTTGAAGATTTGTGTGTGGATTGGGGTTAGGATAGGGATGAAGTGGCAAATTTTCTTTAGGCTGATGTTGCTACCTAAAAGCCTGAAAAACATCACTTCTAGTCTGTGCAGTATGAGCACTATGACTTGAGTTATTTTACATAGTGAAGAAAATACACACTGGTGCACTGAGAGAAAAGAAGGTGTCTAAGCAGGTTGTTTCTTCATAGAGTTAGGCAGATTTTGTTCTTTCTTGTTAAGATTGCAGCACAAACTGCCTCTCTTTTTACCCCACATAAAGATCCTCAAGGAGATATTATTATTCTCCACTCTTTCATTCATTTGTTCATTACACAGAAAACTTCCTCTGGGCAGAATTTTTTTGAGGTTTCGTAGAAACTTCCATTTATGCAACAGCTACAGTGCAGGATTAGTTTGTGATATAATCTCAGCCTTTCTGATACTTACCAAGACAATTATTTGGTAAATAGATAGTGCGTTACGGGGACATAGGCTTTTCAGCAAAAATGTTGCTATATTTATCTGTTTACATTGTCTTTAAAAGTACATGTTGCCACTAATACAGCAGCAATGTATCTGGACAGAAAAAGGTAAGCCAAATTAAAAAAAAAAATGCAAACCTCTCCCTAAAAAGGACACAAAGAGAGAAAACCAGATAAGAACTTGCAGAAGAAGAAGGGAATCACATTGTGCTTTGAAGCTTCAAATTCTCACATCCCTAACAGAATTCTGAAGACAGCAAGTTCCAAGGCTAAAACACCAACACTAATCCTGGAGCTTTGAAATTTAGAAACCTACAGTAAGTCCACTGGTGGATCTTAATAGTTCTGAGGAGATGCAAAATAAGAAGCAGTCTCAGATAAGCTAATGTATTTAAATGTGAAACTAGCTCATTAAAATGTATAATGGACTAGACAAGAAGGTAGAACAAAGAATTCAGTGCTGTGGCTATGCCTGACAGAAACAAGCAGGATAAACCAGTTGAAGTAAAGCTACAAACCAACATGACTGGTGCTTACATCCATGAATAGGAATTTCAGGTTTGGAATTTTTTTTTTTTGCATTGGTTGTTCTTTCACTTTGGACTAGTTCTTCTCCAGTGTCATCGACAAAGCACTTACATTGCTAGGTCATTTACAATGATACAGTAATTGCCCATAAACCATATTAAATATACAGAGTATTCACTGTGCCCAAGCCCCACTTTAAAAAATGCAGGTGTACAAGGAGGCATTACCATCTTGGAGATGTATAATTCTTGTTTAAAGTCATCTGTCCTGTAAATCATCTGCCCAACTACTAACATAAAAGCATGGAAGAGAATATGAGTGTTTGCAGGAACAAGCTTTTAAAATGCTCTGCAAATACAGGCACTACAAAAACAGTGTGTATTTGAAGAACAGGCCTACATACTTACCCTGTTCACAGGACCAAGATTGGTTTTTTTGCAGATGTATAGATTGATTTAGGACTATAAAGGAGGTTCTGGAGAGGCTATCAACTGCTATGTAAAACAAGCAAGTATTTCAGGAAAATGTGGGTGAAAAACAGCTGGGACTAGCTAGTCTCCTATTGTGTCAGTAGAGAAAATCTGTAAAACTAAGCCCATGGTTGACACAGGGTGATTCAGGCTGGGACAATTGCACTAGAAGAACTGATAGCAGACTCTGAAGGGACACTGAGGGATGATACCATCTGTCCCCTAGCCCCAAGACAAGAACAGCTGCACTTCTTAATCCGTTCTTGAGAATTGCCTGAGCTGTTCTAAACTCTTCTGAAGACAGAGGCTCCCCAAGCAATCCACTCCAATGACCATTGATCCTCAAAGTTGGAAGTTTATTCCTAATAGGGAATGTGAGCTGTCAAAATATGGCTATGTGTTCCCTTTTGCCAGGCTAAACAAGCCCTTTTCTTTACATCTTCTACCTAACACTGTAGACTATGATCATCCCTGTTGCTTTTCCTGGAACTCCTGCTAATATCTGAAGTACTAACCATAACCTAGCATTCTTCTCAACGTTATATGTGTTTTACATAGGACATGCCTGTTAATCCAGGGCAGTGTGAATACTAGCTTTTTCCACCTGAAAAAACATGAGCACTTAAAGAGAGAATACTAGCTCACACTTTATTAGAAAAGATAGACTTGTAAATAAGCCTTCCATAAGTACCTTTTACCAGAGTTAAAGACAAAATTATATACTTGCCAATTTTATCCTCGAAGGTGAACAGAAGTCATTATATCTGACTCTTATCACAGCTGCTTGTAATTGCAGCATGTTGACATTTTGATATTCTTCTACCTCAGCATTTCAGAATCTTCTCAGCTCAGTGGGGTATGTTAGCTTGCTGATGTGTTTCAATTGCCAGTAATCATTAGATTGCAAATGGACAAAATCCAATGCAATAAAATCAGGAAGCAAAAACCAAAACTCTCACTAAAATTGAAGGAATGGCCTAAAGCCAATCTGCTACAATCCTGTATTCTAGTTTTGATAAAAGGGATTACTGGGAATATAGTTTTTCAATCTCAAAAAATGTAAGAAGAGAAAATTGTCAGAATAAATTGAAAATCCTCAGCAACTGGCTGTTTTGCTCCTGTCTGTTCAGTGTTTTATTCACACTTGGTTCTACTATATTAGTATGTTTGAATGCTCTCTTTCCTTCTGCTTCTGCAAGCTAATATTCTTCAAGTATTTGACCTCAGCTTCTCAGTGGGTGCAAATTTAGCCCAGGATGGCCAATCTCCAAGTCCTAGTCACTCTATAATTCTTAGCTCCCAAGATTACATGAGTATAAAAGTATTTAATCCAGCGTGAAAATGGTAATTCTGTAGCATGTTAAAGCACAGTGCGTAATTTTAGCTAATGCTGATAGTAACATTTTTACAGAATATTATCCAAATTCTTCTAAATACTGATCTTTTCAAATAGAGCTCCTTTGACCCTGAGCAGGATACATTTCATGCCTACGCAGCCGACAGGCAGCTCAGAGCCACTGACTTCATTGGGCAGGAGGAATGCTCAGTTCCATTGTCTGAATTTGACTCATCACTGAAATTACCACATACTAAAAAACAACTGAGGAAAAGGCATAAGCTATTCCTAACAGTTTTCACTGCTTTAAGACACTTTGAACTTAACTCTTGGTTCTGACAGCAAACTGAGCCTAAGCAACAATATTTCTGAGATAATGAAGAAGACCTAAATAGATTATACAAGCCTCTGGAGCAACAATTCAACAAAGTGGAGCTCCAGTGATGATGATCTTGAGGTAATCCAAGTATCCTAAAATTTTTTCTATTTCCCAATGTCACGGTGCAGTGAAAAATAAAAAGTGTTCTGTAACATGGCGCCTAGCAGTTTCTTTCCAGAGGTCAGGCCATCCAGTTCACTTAGATTGCCTCAGCAAGTTTCATGGGATTTTTTTGCTGTCAGGGTCTTTTTGCCCTTTCTTACGAGTGAGACAGCTCAGATGCAGCTCACCTCCACAATGACATTATAGCATCAAGACCTGAGAGAATAAGAAAACCTACTCCTCAACTGTGTTACATGTAGCGTCTCACTCTGCTCTACATTTATTGATTACTACAGATTAATATGATGTGAGTGCTAGTTCTTGGGGGATAGGTAAGGAGTTAAGACTTAGCTGAATGACGGGACCAACAAAGGAAAATGGAACCTCCCCTACTGTCAGTCAGGGAATTAGGTTGATGTCTGTAACACAAAAAAGACTGAAACAACACTATAGAACAACATCACTTATCCTCATTACAGACCCTTGCATGCCAAATTTTCAAAGCTACTGTTTTTTTTCCCTTCCTTAAATGCAAATGTTGCGGTCACCATCACAGTTGTGAGACAACACAGGCCACAGCGTTATTTAGACCTTGATGATAAAATTGTGCATTGCTTTTTCCACCTGACCCAGCACACACATCCACTCCCAAAGTCTGGCAGATGCAGGAGGATAGATGTTGGCTTTTTGGCATTAATTCAATCCTCATAATGGGAAGATGGTGTCAACAGACTGTGGGAGGCATCCAGAGGAACTGTTGACATACATAATTATTCACTATAATGCTGTTCACTGCTTAGTCATTGTCAAAGTAGTATGTATCGCATTTTTCACTTGCTAAAATAATAACTATTTTCTGGACTGGGATTCTTCTTCTGTGACGGTTCTGATCTCTTCTGCCTGAAACTCTAACAAGGCAGAGGAAGTAGGGCAGCTCGGGCACTAGGGGCAGTGGGGTCCCTCCCACCAGAACTTTACCCAGGGTCACCTTGATAAAGTCTGTCTGAATTACTTTCCTTTTTTATTAAGCGTGAATGCTGGTGGACGTGAACAAGTACAGCACACACACTGACACCAAAACATACAGAAGAAGAAGAGTCCTGCCCTGGCCTGCTGGGCTTCCCACCAGATAAAACCATTATAACAGGCACTTGGGTTACGGTTCTAAGAGACAGCTGAGACATAAAATAAGCACAGGGCTCAGAATGAGCTGCAAAAATAAAGTGCATGCTGCTACTGGAATTATCTAGATAACTAGAATTATCAGGGTCTATTAATGTCCCATGATATTAGTTGCAGCCTAGGAGTAGGGTTAGGCAGGGGCATCTCCTACACTAGGGTCAGGGTGCTCCCTCCCCACAAGAACTTTATAACCCTCTGACTACTTCTGAGCATTACTTCCCTCCTGTGCTAGTCACAGCTGGTGCCTGTGCTTACACCAAGCCCAGCACCACAGCACGCTGGAGCAGGACACACAAGTTGGAGGAGGACGCACACACCAGAACACGCAGTATGCGCACACAGCAGCCCTCAGTGGGGAGTGATCAAGCTGCCAATGAAAACAAGATCTTACAATGTGTTTGTTTGGCATATTCCTAAATAGTCACAAGCACAGTTGCAATTGGTGCCTGAAATTTCAAACGCAACAGATCAAATGTAGAATTAACCTACTTAATTTTAGATGAGTATGTTGCAGATGCCCGTCCTACTTGTGGGCAGATCAGACAGGATGACTCCCTTATACACGTGGAGGAAAACAAATGCTTCTAGTATACATGTCACCTTGTCGTAAACAGCTAACATCTCTCGGATGAATAACAATTTAGTGGGGTTAAGGACTGTCATCTAGCAAACACCTTCTGATCCCAGCCATGAGGATGTTCTGTTAGATATAACATTGGAGAGTTCAGAGGAAAATGAAGATTCTCAGGGTTCAGCCTTCATAGGGTTAAGGCGCATTCATGAATGAAGCAGAGCCTATTTCCATGACACCATTTTGTTTTGGGTTTGGTGGGGGGTTTTTTGTTTGTTTGTTTGTTTGTTTGTTTTAATTTCACATTGGGTTGCTATAAAGTGTGACAGAATTTGATTACCATTGAATGTTACAGTTGTATTGTTTTGACTTCAGAGATGTAAAGTGCTGTTTGCATTCACTTACCAATCTCCGAAGAACAATCATGCTTTTTTGTCAAAACAAGTGACTTTACTGAGCTTGCAGATCTTCTTTTAGGCCTTTTGCCCTACCCTAATAATGAGCAAGTAATTATCAGGGCAGCCTAACCACTATGAGGTTCTCACTGGAAATGATGAATCAAGACAATTTCCGACTGAGATCTGATTCTTTTAAGACATTATAGATTCGGGTTATACTGAGCCAAATAATTAAAGAAATGATCGATTATTCAGGGTCCCAACATAAAGACTGAAGCGAACCTGGAAGCAGCTGCAAGATATTCTGGCTCTGAAGTCCTCAGGTCCAAGCCCCAAAATTTATCCCATCTTTTCATTATGGCAGTTTAGGGAGCTGGGTTTAATTCCCTGACAAGTAGATTGGCTGTTAAACAGGATGAAACCTAACATAGATTTCAGGAGTAGGCCCAATTAATGACTTGAGTTTTTATAATCCCAGAGCTTCTCAACACAAAAAAGTTTTAGGTTTTTTTTTTTTTTTATATCACTCAGACAAAAATTACTCAGAAAATTACTCGTCAAACATGGCACTATTAAAGTCTGCCCCTGCTCTTGGTAGATATCATAACCTGATGACCTCACACAGACAGCTTTAGGCTTTAAAGCATTATCTGAAATAAGACAAGTACAGAGAACACTAAGGGCTACCTGCTCTTAAGTACGCATATGCTAATCTTTCTCTGTGCGATAGAGCCACAGATCAAAAGCATAGTATAACTTACGCTATTTAAGATAATTTTGCTCAAGATAAGAAAAACACTCTATAATCTCTCACAATTAAGCCAATATATTTTTGTTCTTTCTAGGGGAACTGTGGGAAATTATGGCAATCATGGAAAAATGTTACAATCTTATGTATCTTAGAGTAGATCACAGTCCAAGTGATGTTAATGTTGCCCAAAAAACTATATTCCTATTCTCCAAATAACATTCTTGTGCTGTTGCATAGTTCCCTGTGCAGAAATTCAATTAAATAAGGGACATATATCTACGCTGAATTATTGACAGATTTGAATGGAAATTCAGCTCTCCAAGAAAACACCCTCCTAAGCTAACCTTCCACATGTTTGTATTTCTGCTACAGCTAAAATTCCAGCAAAGATCTGTAAAGTGCATTGAAATCCACTCCATCTTGTTTTTGATGAGAAGGGCAATACAGAGAGAATGCTGCAGTACTAACAGAAGCATCAGTATACAGACATTCAGCATCACATTATGTTGAAATCTACCTAGGTGGTCTTGGATTAATTTCTTTGCTTGTATCACTCCACTGAGGCCTCAGGTTGGTGCAAGCTATGTCAGCCCCCAAGGCATGATCCACTGGTGTCAGAACGCACTGTAGAGAGTAA
The DNA here is from genome assembly GCA_013389945.1 of Fregata magnificens. Lineage (NCBI taxonomy): Eukaryota > Metazoa > Chordata > Aves > Suliformes > Fregatidae > Fregata > Fregata magnificens. The sequence goes on from WAAD01030029.1 coordinate 9,850, forward strand.
TCTTTACCTGTTGAATATCCTAATTTCGGGGGGAAGTCCAAGGTTGAGTGATACAGGCTGCTGCCCACAGTGTATTTGTCTCTCAATGATCTGATCCCTCTCCAACTTTTAACTCTTACCATTCTTCTTGCCTTGAATAGTAAGTCAGTTCTCTGACTGCAACTTTGTGATTGATACGTCAGCAGAGTCCTGACATATAAAGTTAATAAGGTTATTCCACAGAAGGACTCTATAAAAAAATTGGTCTCCAGCCTAGGTTAAGGACAGAGGAAAATGGCAGGAGAATACGAAAGAAAAATACAATAGAAAACAGAAAATACTTAGGAAACAGGAACTACATAGCCTTCTGCTATATTCATGATAACAAAGTTTGCCTGTTGACAGGCTTCTCCTAAAGACCTTCCCCTGTGCAGTGTGGCCAGCATAATTACACTGTGAAGCTCCAGCACTCTGGAATAGGTGGCATTATTAGAAATAATGACTTACAGTCATGGTAAGCTACAATATAACCTTGTGACAAGTCATTAACTTGTGTCACTACTTTCCTGACAGGACTTTGGGAATGATACATAAAGAAACAAGCCATTTTGGGAGGGAAAGAGTATGAACTCAAGACCTCATCTTTTCAGAGAAACCTGAAGGAAGTCTGTTTGCAGCTTGTGGTACAAAAGATGATTAGACTACCAAATCATGTAACTTGCTCCCTTCTCCTGGCTGCCTTTGCCACAGAATATTTAGCAATAAAGCGATCAGAGTGGGAACCTATAAACCTTGGTTTAATGGAAGAAATTTCTCACTCTGTAAAAAGATCTGTTTGCTATGTCCTCAGGTAAACTGAATCAAAAATAATGAACTCAGAGGAGAACTTACTAGGGTAAGCTCCCGGAAAGTGCAGCTCCAGGATAAGCTAACCTTAATTTGTTTGTATTGCTTAGGAGAATGAAACAGTATTGCAAAAGCTAAAACGGAAAATAAGAACAATTTTGTCGTTGATCAGGAAGTCTGATTCTATTCTTGCTGTGATGCAGATTTTTTTAAGTGACCAGAGGAAAAATCACCTGCCCTCTTGATAGGGTATAGGATGCACTTTATCCTTAGAGAGTAAGGTAATTCTACTTCCTTGCTCCAGAACTGTGTTACCTCTTTATTGTTTGGAAAGCTCTCAAGAATCTTGAGCTGGAACGGCAAAGTTAGAGTATTTTTATTGCTAGAGAAGAAGAGAGTAGAAATGAGAGCTGAAGTTGAGCCTTGAGGAGCTCTCTCCTATCCTGATGGACCATGTCTGCTTCTAACATCCATTCAGGGAGGCAGGGGTTCAGAGACAGTGCCAGCGTCACACTTCCCACATGTTCTCTTTGGTACTTCTTTTGTTCTGGGATGCACACATACAGGCAAGTCAACTTGGTCCTTTAGATACCCTTGAGAAAGAGTAATTTTGCCTCAAAATGTCTTTCTCCATTAGAAACAAAACGGCACTTTGGACCTAAATAACCCCACCTACATCAAAATCACACCCTTGACAATCATCTGTGAGACCACTGATGTGAACAAAAAAGGCCTTTTAAAGAAGTTAAAACTAAGTTACATCCTTAACCCTAAGTATCTGCAGAGAAAGCTGTCAAACTTTACCAGGGTACAAAAAGGCCTAATTTCATGAACAGCTGTACTAGCACTCCAAACTGTTATTTTCCGCCCTCAGTTAGTTCACTACGAGTCCAGTTGTAGTCACTATTACCTCTTTCCAGGCCTAGTGTCATTGAAATCACAGCTAAGAAGTAAGTTAGGATTTGCCATGCATGAAGACTGGCACTCTGTTAGAGACAGGCTGCAACAGGTTAAGAAGTTTCTGTCTCCAGCTGTCACTGCTCTTGGGTCACATGTAACTGAACCAACACAAACAGTTTAGCCTAAAGATAATGCTTTAACTCCCACCCTCAAATAAACTACCCCTCCGAAAGTATAGCAGTATTAAACATGAACTACACAAAATAAAAAACAATTAACTCTATGCTAACCATTGTGACAGTACCCTAAAATCAATGAGGTAGCTCTGCCTAGATCTTCTCTTTAATGAACTCCCTGAAGAAAGAACTGAGGTTTTTAAATTAAACAAGGAAGATTATACTAGAGTAACATCCAGAATACCTAATTTTAAGTAGAGAAAATTCATATTGATTATGCCAGAACAAAATGTAAAAAAGATTTTTTTATACAACTTTCCTCATGCCCAGTGTGCCATTAAAGCTGGAAACTATCCCCCAGGCTTGGTTTTTAGCAATTGAATGACTTCCTGGGTTGCAGTAAACTTTACCCAGTGCCTGACAGACCCTAGGAAGGTTCTGTTCTATCACCTTTAAAGCCTGGCTATCTGCTCTTTGAGCCATCTTCACTCTCTGCTTGCCTCCAGGCTGCCATCCACACACTGGGACCCTAACTTCTGCCTCCAATACCTTCTTGCCCCGTAGGCAAGACTCTGCTCTTCAGGAAAAGGCTAATTTTTCCTCCTTTTAAGAGAGTCCTAACACTCAACTCACATTATTTAAAGACATATTGCATAAAATCAGGAACAAACAAATCCGCTACGCTGGATACTTTTAAGACTCAGCTGGACAGGGTGCTGGGCCACCTCGTCTAGACTGTGCTCTTGCCTAAAAAGGTTGGACCAGATGACCCCTGAGGTTCCTTCCAACCCGGTGTCCTATGATTCTATGAAATCAGGCATGCTTTTTACACTGCCAAGGCAAGGGTAAAGGTGTAGGAGAGACTTGCCCATTACAACTGGAATG
>WAAD01030029.1:16423-30908 GCA_013389945.1 Fregata magnificens
TGAATACACAAACTGTATGCAATACTTCTTTAGATGATGGAAATGCGAAGCCTGTTAACGTCCCATCCGTTTTATCCTTGGACTTGATTCATTATTAACTCTGGATTTACTTCTGATTTTACACCATCAACCTTTTACTAATTTATTTACTATGCAATCAGCGAGACAAATAAGATTCTTTTTGGTCTGAACCCATAATTCTACTGTCTACTCTCTGCTGTCATATTACCTTGCCAACAAGCACCAACTGTCAGCTGCATGGCTATGTGTGAAGGGTGGATAGGCCAATCATTGGTCACAAGGTAAGGTTCATATGTTGTTCCATCCATGTATAACGTAACAACGGGAAACTCAACATTGACAACATAGTAATGCCATTCTTTATCACAAATCTGAAAGACAGAATGCAAGAGAAAAATATTAATTAGCACTTATTGTCAGGTGACTAATTTTTATTTCCCATATGTTTTTTAAATTGTATTGTTTCCAAATTCCACCCATAGAAAAAAATAACATTATTGCAATAAATACATTACTAAAATTAATGAAAGTCAAAACAATGTTGATAAATACTCGTGGTATACTTGCAGAACGTATTTGATAAATAGAGGCGTCTTAAAACACACGCTTTGAAAACAAGACATGGATAGAATAGAAAAATCAGACAATTTGGTATTTGGTCTGTATTTTCACATTTGTTAACATGTAATATTAGTTTATTAATGTCTGTATTGACTTTTGAGAATACAACACTGTATGTAAGAAATGCATACTTGGGATGTATCAGCATAGTTACTGAGGATCCCTATTAGCTTCAAATTAAGAAAATATATAGCACTTAGTCACTAGATTGATGAGTTATTAGCAATGCTTTGATTCAATTGTCATTATTAAATTATTGCATTAGTACTTAGAAAGTCCTATGCAATGTATCAGGACCTCCATAGTACTAGAAGGACCTCTGTTGTGCTCTGTATACACACAGATGGACAAGTAGTCTATGTGTCTACCTGATTTGGGCAGGAAACTCAAATCTTCTCCATGCTCCATCTTTTGGCCTTGAGCTTTTTCCCAGATAGTCGGCAAAATGAGGATCTATATAGTTTCACTGATATACATCAGCTTTGAAAAGCAACGGACACAGCTACAACGTGCTTTCAAGATGACAACATTAGTGTCAAATCTCATATGAATTTCTGAGCTGGACAACCAGGGATTACTGCACGATGGTCAAATTTGGTTTAGTTTAGAAATGTACAGCTAGATGAATCAGTGCCTCTGAAGACAGAAGTTTAGTGTGTAAATATCAATGCCTGCCCAATTCTTTTTTCCTTTGTTGTATCTTTCAGATTTAAAAGTTCGAAGAAATAAATCACAGCAAATTGGTAGGGTGGGTGGGCTGTTTTTAAAAATAAAGCAATAGTTACAATCATGCTACTTTCAATTCTGCAGAGATACTTGTTTTGATGTATTAAGAAATGGAATTGCTTGAATGCGGACATCCTTGCTGTTTCATAGAGGCAAGCAGAAAAGTGATGTTTAAACATAACACTTTGTCCTTGGCCAGGGTTAAGCGCTATCTGCTGCAATATCTGCCCTTTGAAAGCAAAAGCTAATGTTTTGTTCCAGAAGACATTTCAACAAGAACTTAATCACTTCTATTTCAAACGGATACATTTATTACTGCAGACATCATAGCTCCACAGCAAGAGATAAATGCAGCAAGGGGCTGCTAGAGCCTTCCTTTTGTAAGCAGTAGACAGCACAAATGTTTTCTGAAGGTTAAATGAACTGAAACCAAAATTGAAAGTAAATAAATTGGAGGACTGAAAACTTTATTGAACAAACAGCAATCACGAATAGTATTATGCAGTCCTCCCTTTCAAGGAAAAACAGCTTGCCAAGTTTCCTGCCATTAGAATGTGATGCATCACAGCCGCATGTGTCAGACATTTTATATAAAACAAACTGAATGATGTGCCTGAATTTGAGAGACCTTGCATGATAAAAACTACAGGCGTTAATACTTGACACTTTTCAGAGAACTGTTCCAGAGTATTTCTGATTTGCAACCCTAAACTACATCACTTGGGATGCCCCAAGTGCTATTAAATGAGTGAGCAATCCTCCTCATATTTAACAAAAGCAAGAGCACTTTAATATAGCAAACCCAAACATTTTGGGACGTCATATATACAAAGAGCATGATAATGTGTAGCTAGTCTGATTATTCTATTGACTGACCAATAGGGCAGTTACATTTTTCAAAGAAAATGCTTTCTGGAAACACAAGATTACATAAATTCCACAATTCAAGACTCCTGCAACTGGGCTCCAGTGCTTCCAAGAAAAATGCAGATGTCCAACTGCGGATGTCCACACTAGACGAAGTACTTACTAACCTTTATTTTTTCTGATACATTCTGGAACATAAGACAGTGCAAGTGTAGACAGCTTGGTGAAGTCCTCAAACCATCACTTGCATGCTTTTCCTTAAATTTCAACACAAAACCACATCAAGTTTTATTTTAAAGGAAATTTAGGCACTTAAAGTCTCAACTTGGTAATTCCTGAGATTTCAAAAGCACCCAAGTTGGTCAGGTGCTTAATTGTAATTCAATTTCAATACAGCTTAGGTACACAGACACATGTATATTCCATCAAAAGATCTTTAAGTATCTGTACTGGGTCTTGGTGTAAAAACAAATATTCTAGAAGGAAGCATTAAAATTGTTTAAAAACTCTGGAATACATCCCAGTCACTCAGCAGCAGGTAGTATTTCATACATGGCGATTTCACAGGCAACAAAATAATGAAATAAATAATTGTGGAGTGTAATCTGTTATGCTGTCATTTCAGACACCTTCTTCACCTTCTTAACATCGGAAGCCAGTTTTTTCCCTGCATGCATTCCACAGTGGCAATGGAATGTAATATGATTGCAGTGAAGCCATGAAAATAAAATTATAAAATATACCAGTTTGGCAAATAAAGAAATGTTAATCATCTCAAGTAAGAACTTTATTTTAAAAAATCTAATTTATAAAGCCATCCTAATGAGATAAAATTACAGATGAGTAAGCTTGGCTTTCAAAGATTGCTGGATGGCTAGGTTGGTCTAATCACTCTATCATGTCAGTCTGCCTCTAAAATGTATTAATCAAATCACAGTGAATTAACCAGCTTGAAGTCTTAGTGCTGATTACAAGCCATTGCATTGGAATATGCTTTTATGAAATAGATGAAAACAGACTCAGCATAAATCTTATGAAGTAAGTTTCCCAAGACATTAAAGCTCTTAGCATCTTCTGGTGAAGAATGCCAGAGATTTTTCTGTTTTATATTGGTACGGACTGAAACCAAAGTACTTTGGTCTGAGAAGCACATGGTGCTTGGAAACAGACTTTGTTGGTCTGCAAAATGTCTCTTTTTATGGCTTTGTATATAAGGGCTAGGCATGCACACACGAGAACATGCACTTTCCAGCTTACAGCTTTTTTACCCTCACTTAGGTGAGCTGGGACATACTCATGCAAAATGGATCATCTACCTGTTTGGCAAGAGAACTTGTACTTCGAGACGTGTCCCAGTGCCTCGGTACAATGCTGAAGAGCCATGCATATTCACAACCCTCTGACTAGCTTCCTGAAAGTCCCTTAAGTAATGTTCAGCAGACCACTGAGTTTGACCACGCAAACAGCTCTGCACATCCTGTCAGTGCTACTCAGTGCGTAGTTTGAGTCTATCCCTTTAGAGCTGAGAAAGCAGATATTAATTCCATCTCTCTGGTTTGTGTGACTTTGCTGAGGAAGCGTTCTCAGAATACACTCAAACATCCACAAAAAAGCAGTAAGAGGAAAGAAGAAAAGGAAGGCAAAGCAAGCTCTCTACTTACTATGAATAGCACTTCTTAGCGCAGGTACGAGACACAAACTCCTTTCTGCCTAAGTGGTCTGAACCATTATTTTTACAGGTTGTTTGAAGAAAGCACCTTAATCCAGCTCTAAAAACCAGAGCATGCCACTCTATTCACTTCTTGATACCTTTTGTAGTATCTTAACATACTCTGAACCTCTCAACAACCCCCCTTACTCAGCATTCATTAGACCACATCTGAAATACCATGCCTAGTTTTGGACCCCTGGATACAAGAAATACTTTGATAAACTGGAGTGAATTCAATGGAGGGCCAACAAAATGGCCAACTCTTGCCATGTCAGGAGAGGCTGAGGGAATTGGGGTTGGTGTGGGGAAATTGGAGTGGGGCAGTGTTAGGGGGGCAGCCTTCCAGTGCCTAGGGAGAAGTTACCAGGAAGACAGAGACAGGCTTTTCAAAGTGGTGCATGCTGTGATAAAGAGACAATGGACATAAATTGAAACAAGACAGGTTCAGACTCGATATAAAGTAAGCCTTCACTTCACCATGTGGACAGTCAAGCAGTAGAGCAGGCTGCCCAGAGAGGTTGTGCCTCCATCCTTGGAGATTTTTCAAGACCTGTCTGGATAAAGGCCTGAGCAACCTGGTCCAAGCTCATAGCTGCCCCTGCTTTGAGGAGGAGGTTGACCCAGAGACCTCCTGAGGTCTCTTCCCAGCTAAATTACAATTCTGATTCCATAAAAACCATTGTACTGAAGGTGACAGAAGGGAAACGACGTCACACTGATGTGGCATTCTTCTTAAAGATGGGAGATGTTCAAATCCTCTTAGCGACAGGAACTACAATTCAGGTTTGCTATCTTAAAGGTGACTGCGGTAACCACCAGGCTATGAGGTACAGCAAACAACACTATCACTGTCTTCCTCTGACCATATTTTGAAAAAGACAGACCAACGCCTCCAAAGTTTTTGAAAGGTGCATAAGATGTCTCTATGCTCTGATGTGTGATGACTTTCTTACATAGACAACTCGTACCATGACATATTTGGGGGAGGTTATGTGGACATTATTTCTACATGCACATTCCACCATGTTTTGAAAAACTGGATGTCATTTGTCATTGATGCTGGCAACATGGATGTTTATGAATCAGATCCTCTTTAAAGCATCACAAATGTATAAGGCTTTATTTTAAGTTTGCACTACTTTCACATAAAGATTAGAAGATGCTCTACAGTTATACCAGCTTTGATGAGAAGTAAAAGTCTAGAAACTCTAGAGAATAAAATCTGTGCATTCATTTCAGACCCACAATTACTGGCTACTCCAATGGACTGCACAAAGTGCACATATTCTAGTATGGAGGTGTTCGTAACTACATAACATGAATGCAAGTCCTCTTCCAAATTAGCTTCATGCTTTTGGAAAAGCTCGACCTTGGTGGAGGCAGAACAAATTCTGGCTAAGCAAGGCCTCTTTGAAAACTTGCTATGCCCTACCCCACAGACATTGTAGCTTCCTTTGTTCCACTCTTGCTTACCTAGTGCCACCTTCACAATACTTCTCTTCTGTTTAATTGCTGACTACTAATGTGAACTAGGAGGCTCACAAGAATAAGAACAAAACTGATTTTTAAAATTTCCTTTTAGAAATAAACCACCCCACATCCTAAATTCTCTGTGGAAAAAAATTCCCAAATTTCATCAGTTTTCATCAGTCACGATATTTCATTGTAAACATACTTCAGACATAAAAGAGAAAATAAAATACAGCACCACCCCCCAAAACAACAAGATGAAAGTACAAACTGTAACAATTTCATTTGAAAATGCTAAAATGCTTTCAACCTAACTGGAGTGCTTTTTCCATCTTTTCTTTCATTGTGATTTGGCTAGTATGAGCAGAGTGGTAAACACTTCAAGTTAAGCTAAGTTTTCTTTTCTGAAAGAATTTTCCATTTCAAATATTTGCAAGCAGCCATAGAGGAATTTATCCTCTAGGTAGCTCCCTCATTCTTCTATCCCTCTGATACACAGCCCTCCCAGCTGTCTTTCAGATATTTTTTTTCCAGTACTTCTATTACTCTTTCCCTTTGCTACGAGTTTTAGCATTTTACCTTTTACCTATAGCATTTAGTCTATTATAGCAGCTTAAATATTAATTGATATCAAAACAATAAATTCAATCCCATTGGAGCTTTTTTAAAATTCTGGTCCTTTAATATATGTTGCCAACAAAACTGGTCAGCTGACTGGGTCACATTCTTTCACCAACTCTTATGCAAATTAGGCTTAATTCCAGTCTTATTAACTGATTCAAATTTAAATAGTTGCACATGAGAAGAAATTATCTAGCACCTTCTGCAAAAAAAAAATCCTAAACTAGGTCAGAATGTTGGCTGTGTTGTGGTGGTGCTCATGCCCAAAGGTCAAATGCCAAAGGAAATGTTATTTGGGCTAGTGCATCTCCTCAGAGGGACACTCTCTGCGTACTTGGGCTGAAGAAAAGATTGACTACAGACAGTGAGTTCTGTGCTAAAAACTTGAAAATACGGTGGTTTATTAAGAAGACTGTAGTAGTCATTGCAAATAGCTGGGCTGGTGAGGCCAATCTGACCAATACGTTCATTTCTGCCATAGACTAGAGGTGTTTTAAATCCGCAAACACAGGACTTTTAACTTTCTGAAAGTGAATAAAAGATATACACAGAAATCGCAAAGGTGTTCAAATCTCCTCCTCTCTTTTTTCCTTTTTCTGAAAAAATTCTAAGTATGATTTCCATTAAGCATTAACATTGAATGAATTAATTCACTTCTACAGTTGAATTCTTATCAACAGAGGTGACTTAAATTGAAAAAAGAATCATAGAATCATAGAATCATTAAGGTTGGAAAAGACCTCTAAGATCATGAAGTCCAACCATCAACTAACACCACCATGCCTCCTCAACTAGGCCCTGGAGTGCCACGTCTAGACCTTTTTTGAATGCCTCCAGGGTTGACGACTCCGCCACCTCTCTGGGCAGCCTGTTCCAATGCCTAACCACTCTTTCGGTAAAGAAATTCTTCCTGATGTCCAATCTAAACCTCCCCTGACGCAACTTGAGGCCATTCCCTCTCGTTCTAGTTTCTTGGGAGAAGAGTCTAACACCCGCTTCACTACAACCTCCCTTCAGGTAGTTGTAGAGAGCGATAAGGTCTCCCCTCAGCCTCCTCTTCTCCAAGCTAAACAACTCCAGTTCTCTCAGCCACTCCTCAGAAGACTTGTTTTCTAGACCCTTCACTAGCCTTGTTGCCCTTCTCTGGACACGCTCCAGCACCTCAGTGTCCTTCTTGTACTGAGGGGCCCAAAACTGAACACAGTACTCGAGGTGCGGCCTCACCAGTGCCGAGTACAGGGGCACGATCACTTCCCTACTCCTGCTGGTCACACTATTCCTGATACAAGCCAGGATGCTGTTGGCCTTCTTGGCCACCTGGGCACACTGCCAGCTCATGTTCAGCCGGCTGTTGACCAGCACCCCCAGGTCCTTTTCCACCGGGCAGCTCTCCAGCCACTCCTCCCCAAGCCTGTAGCGTTGCATGGGGTTGTTGTGACCAAAGTGCAGGACCCGGCACTTGGCCTTGTTGAACCTCATACAGTTGGCCTCGGCCCATCGATCCAGCCTATCCAGATCCCTCTGCAGGGCCTTCCTTCCCTCGAGCAGATCGACACTCCCACCCAGCTTGGTGTCATCTGCAAACTTGCTGAGGGTGCACTCAATCCCCTCATCCAGATCATTGATGAAAACATTGAACAAAACCGGCCCCAGAACCGAGCCCTGGGGAACACCGCTCGTGACCGGCCGCCAACTGGATTTCACTCCATTCACCACCACTCTCTGGGCTCGGCCATCCAGCCAGTTTTTTACCCAGTGAAGAGTATGCCCATCCAAGCCGTGAGCTGCCAGCTTGTCCAGGAGAATGCCATGGGAGACCGTGTCAAAGGCCTTACTAAAGTCCAGGTAGACAACATCCACAACCTTGCCCTCATCTACTAGGCGGGTCACCCGGTCATAGAAGGAGATCAGGTTGGTCAGGCAGGACCTGCCTTTCATGAAGCCATGCTGGCTGGGCCTGATCCCCAGGTTGTCCCGCACCTGCCCGGTGAGCTCACTCAAGATGAGCCGCTCCATGATCTTCCCGGGCACCGAGGTCAGGCTGACTGGCCTGTAGTTCCCCGGCTCCTCCTTCCGGCCCTTCTTGTAGATGGGCGTCACATTGGCTAGCTTCCAGTCATCCGGGAATGTGCACTTCTGTTTGTTCAGCCTAACTTTACAGAATATAAGTCACCTTGCCTGAACTGCTGGATTGCCACTCCAAGATGTACTGGCCTTTACAGAACTGTAACTATTTATAAGACCATGGAGCACTTCAGTAGCAGTCTTTTCTTCATCACAGTTGAATTCTGTGTCCTCTCTATAAATCTATTTTCTGCTGTTTGGTAGTATTTCAATAAGTAAAACATTTAGGCCACTCTATAGTCAAGACTATAGTGGAGAAGGCTATTATATTCATTTATAGCAAAATGGGGTCATTAATGAAGGAAGAACCACATTCACATGGGGATTACAATACCGAAACAGCTAGAATACTAATGCTTACCTTTGCTTGCAAGGAGGTCAGGAGTCCACTTGGGATTATAAATTACATATTTTCGTAAAGTAGCATAATAGAAAATTAGTCATGCTTAGTTTGTCACTGTTTCTGTACAAAAATGTCCTCTCCAATAGTTGTGTATGTCTAGAAAAATGCAAAGTCTACAGAAGGTGAAGAAGGCACTATTTCCACTAACAAAGAGTTGCAGCGCATCATGTCTTCATTAAGAGGTTGAATTATTATCACACTTATTCATTAATAATTAATATTATTAATTATTCTTATGCTTTTATTAACAGCAACACTTTCTCTTTGGATGTACATTTATTATATTTATAAATCTGCAAGTCCTTCAGCAAGCAAAACATTTACCTCAAATCCTTTATATGCTCCTGTATAGAATATGTACAGTGCTTATACAAAAACCTTACCAATGGAATAGTTTCCTTATTTGCAAGTATGTCTCAATAGAGCTGATGGAGGTCATAACTGTGAAAACTTTGTAAACAAGCAGAGACAACTTAGGCTCTGCAATTTTATCTCACTTCACTAAAGAAGACCACAAATGGAGAGACTCTCCCTTTGATCTTCTGCTTAAAGGCATTAGCAGTATCCACTCAGTTACAGCACCCAGATCAAACCCTCTGCCCTGTTCTGAAAGCAGCCACATGCTTTGTAAATCTGCTTCAAAGCATGGCACCCATTACCCTTGCTCAGAGTACAGAATGCAGATGATATTTGGATGGGGATAGGGATATTATTTTGAGTTTAAAAACCACCACATTTTTCTTTCCATCTCCAAAATAATCCTTTCTGAAAGAGCTTTGTAAAAATTTACAAATTTTGGCATTGTTCTTTTCTCTTGGTGACACTAAATAGACATTTAAATGGTTCCAATATATTTTGATAGAATTTTTTAATATATTTCAATATATCAAAATATTTTTATTATATATTTTTGATACATTTTTATAGCACTGAGAGAAAGCACTGTACTGCATACAGCAGGGAGCCCAAAGGCAACAGACTTAAAGGTTCTGAAGGACAGTTTCATTACACCTTTAATAAGGAGCTAAGGAATACTGCCACTGTAAAAAAGCAAGCCTGAAAAATATATTAATTTGGAAACATTTGGCAGTGGATTTCAAGTAAAAGTGAAAAAGTTACATATATTTGCAATTTTCTAAAGAAAAATGTTCTATATTTACCTATGCAAAATAAAAATAACTTTTTTTTAAGAGTTTTAGGCAGTGTAGTCATTATGCACAAGATTGACGAGTTTTGCATGAAGGCAATCCAAAGTTGAGCATAGAAAAGGCTTTCTCCTGTCCCACTCTGGGGTTTATAGCTGTTGTCTCTGATGAATGGGAACTTTAAAGACGTTGTTAATGAGTTTTTATCTGTTACTTTAGAAACTCATTTAGTATCGTAATTGTTTTCCTATTGTCAGTTCTCATCCACAGACTTCTACAATTAAGGCATGTTAGTTTAAAAAAAAAAAAAAAGAATATACCTTAGGGCATTGCTTTTGCTATAACTCTGCTGCTCTCTTTTGATTTCTTCTTTGCCTTAAATTTCACTAGCTGAGCTATTTGCAAAAGCTGATTAAGTGATATAGGGAAATTAGTTACACAGTTGTCTTTTTATCTCTTTTTCTCATTGTCTATAAGCACCTTATGATTTCTTTGTGGTTTTTTTTTTTAATTATCCCATCACAACCAAGAACAAAAGATACACTGCTAAAATATCCTAGTGTAGACTGCAAGTATGTAATTCAGTGTGCAGATATTCAGTATTCAGGATATGCTTACTTCATTGGATAGCTGGGTTACCTAGTGCATTTCTGTTTTCTAATATAATGAATAAAAATATATTTCTGCTGTGAATATGCAGGCTCTATAGTAAAAATTTGCTTTTGTGAGTATCAACAGATATGCACTTCAAGTTGGCTTTATGCTACAGTATAATCTGCCAGCATATTCATTTTGGGGAATATCTATTGAAAATAAACAAAAGCAAAATGCAAACACAGATTAATCAAATGAATCTAGTAGTACAAATTGTTATGTCTTGTAGCACTATTTATTCTACCTCAGTAATAGGCTCTGTGTATTAGGGCAGATATTTGCCACATGTGTTGGCTTTACTTAATCTAAGCATTGCTGAAACTGAAAAGGATTAAAACTTTTGTGGCAAAGGGTCAGTATATTCTTGACCACTAAGTGGAGCTGTGCAGATTGCAAGTATGTCCCCAACATCTCCACAACCTCTTCAGAAAACTTTAAACAAAGCTCTAAAATATTAATATTATGTACTGGTTTTTTTTTTTTTTAAATAATATCTTTGGGTTTCCCTTTCTACATTTATCCTTTAGCAGCTCCCTCACATCACACTTTTTTTTTCCTGTCTGTAAAATCAATATGCCCTGCCTCTGAAATGGCAATAAATACAGTATGTATGTAGTAATTAAGGCAGGCTGGAAGAAAAATATACCATATATGGGAAAAGAAGGAATCAATATACTCCCACCAGTTAAATTAACAGGTGATACATTGAAAAGCATTATCACAATCTACATGTTCAGTGTTTTTTCCATAAGAATACTGTTGCACACTTAACCTCCACATAAAACTTGTAGCTTGAACCTTAGCCTGCATAGCCCTTCTCGAATATGATCACAAAGTCTCTCTGAGCAAGTTCCTGAATTCTGACAGCTGATGGCAGGCAGTGAAGAAAAAAAAAACCCAAGAACCAGATTGCTTTGCTCTGGACCAGTGCTTTTATGCTTATGAGACTAAAGCATCACCACTCTTCCAATTGTTAGTAGTAGTGGTTGTTACATGGAGTAATTTGTACACCTTTGTGAGGAAGCTTTTCCATAGCTACTATCTGTATTGGAACTTGGATTTCTCTAATACATATGCTGACGTTATGTCAGTTTCACATACGGGGAGAGAATTTGGAAAATTAAATAAACATTCTTCTGTATCCGTGTTCTAAATTTCTTCTAAAACTAGCTTTCAAAGACCTTAAAGCAGCGTATCTTTTGATCCATGCATTTTATTGCCATGTAATTCTGCAGTTGTAAAGGAATGTGTATGATCAGTCCTAGAACAAAGGAGATTGAACATCATGCAAATTAATCCCTTCTTTCTGGAACCTAACTAATCAGAAGAACATTAACCAGAGAGGAAGCAAAAGAGAGACTTCCCTGCTTCTTATGCAACTCTTAAGCAAGTTATTGCTTCCTCATAGGACTCAGTGAGGAAACTAGAAACACAGCTTGTATCCCCTACCTCTGGTTGCATGCATAAAAGGAAGAGAAACCCCTTGGGATTATATTAAGGTGGGTGAGAGCCACAGGAATCCCATTCTCAAGGCTCTACTGACAGTGGAGCAAGTCCAAGCTGCTAAGTGAAGCACCATTTACATGCCCATAGACAGATAATATGAAAACCTGAAACAGTGGCCCTGAAACTCTCTTCAGATTTCACTATTTTGACACCTTATTTAGGAAGCTAAGCAATGCAGAAGACATTTTCCATGACAGTTTATTTTGAATCAGAGGAACTGGAGGTGAAGGGTTGGGAGGCACTTCTTTGCCCTTATAATCTCACTAATTGAAAAGATATTGCAGTTTAATGCTGGTTGTTTTAAAATTATACTTTGTATACCTTATAAAACAAGTATTTCAATATTATATTTTGTATACCTTATAAAACAAGTATTTCAATATAAAACATTCAGTACAACTTATTGAGTATAAAACTCATGGATTTTCTCATGTACCTTGCTCAAGTAAACGCTATATGCAAATAAGTACATATCTAATCACAGTCCTTCCAAACCGATATTTTCAACTGTTTACTCACTGTCTAGTCCATGTTTTTTCTTCTGCTTAATGTTCATACAATTTAGACATTTACTTTGACTTAAAAAACCAAATTTTCACAGACTATTTAGGAAACAGCCCTAACATTTGTTTGGTATTCTTAAGAAAATATAGGTAGAATATGTTATTAGAATACCCTGAGTTCTGATATTTATTATGCAGTATGGTTTATTTAACATGTCAAACAGTAGTGTGCAAGTCCATTAAATCATTCAGAAAATTTGGCGAGGGAAGTACCATCTTTTAACAATTTTCTTCTCTTAGGAAGTACCCCAAGAATACCAATTGGTCCAAAACTAATTCCTGAAAATACATTTATATAGCATGCTTGCCAAATATACTTCTTTGTAGCTACTGATGTTCCCATAGGAAACACCTTGCTGCATTTTATCAGAAATGCCTATTTACTTTGTAGTGACAATTAAAAGCAATCCTTTCTCTCCTCAGCCTTTTCCCCTCCATGTACATTCAAATGAATGTAGAAGGAAGAGGAAGCACCTGGAAGAGGTGAGTCTGTATTTAGTACCAGACTTACAGATGTAAGACATGTTTTGATCTTTGATTTTCCTGAGATAAAAAATTGAATCTTGCAGAGCTCTGTAGTGTATTTTATTTTGAGGTTGACTGACACAGCAAATGTCTTTCATCTCAAAGAAGAGGGTGAACAAAGACTCTGCAGTCACCCTGTGGCAACTGCGGCAAATGTTTTATAACTGTGAGTTAGTTTTAATCTGATTTGTGTATCATCCACAGTTTAAAAGAGCTAAGCATATAGATTTGACTCTGAGTTTTCCAAGATTTATTATCTGTTTTTGTCTAAACTACCTGCCCCATATACTAGAGAGAGGATGTTAATTGTAGCATTGACCTCTTTGCTAGATAGATTCTCTTAGTCTCCCTTGTGCTATTGGCGTCCTGCCAGGCAGAGTAGATCACTGTCTTTCATCACAGTATTCTGTGCCCTCTTTTGTAATCACAATATCCACTCTATTACTCCATCATTTAATGAAGCCAACTTTATTCCAACCACATATGACAGTCGAGTCATCTGCCAACTAACCTTCAGAGTATAAAAACTGAAAGGAATTTAAAAATCTAATGGTAAACCTCTATTCATTAATTGTAGAAAAAGAAAGGAGGTGAAAAAAAAAAATCTAAGACATCTCTTAGCTTCTCATTTTGCAGTCCCCTGATAAGATCTTGCATGATATTACTGCTGGCCTTTTCCCGTCAGAAACCATTCTATTTTGAAATATATTTGGCTATTCACCTGGATAGATTCTTCTCCTGTCCGACTCTTAGAAGAGACTAGACTACTCTCTATCGTAACTTAAGACTTTCACATTACTGTGAGATTGAGGGATGATTGGGTGGGGAAGGGTGTGTTAAAAACAATTCAGTGGTTCCCTACTTTGTAGCTTTTAGTTGTACATAGATATGTATGCATACATGCACACATGCACACACAGACTTTGTTTTTTCTTATTACAACCTAGAGTGAAATAAATTTGAAAACAGGTTTGCAGAACAGTTATGCATTTCCAGTGTTTTGAAATTAAAAGGGAGCCTTGTTTTCAAAATGTCAGCATGGTATAATCACTAAAATGAATAAACCCCAAACAGCTCATATCAATGTGATATTTTCTTAGACCAATTTGTAGTATTCTACAGTTGTGAGTCTTTTATTCTGTAAAGACTTCCAGGGACTTTCACAGCTTGTATCAGAACAAATCAATTTAAAAACTGCTAAAAAAAGAGAAATCATCAGACCATCCAAAGATACATAAAAAGTTTTCAGAAACTATTTAATAGCTCAGTTGGACTGAAATTGAAACTAGACTATTGAAGTGAAACATAGCTAACAGAAAACTCGTAACTGTAAACTATACTATTAAATAAAACTATTATTGATATTCCTTCAGCTACCTAATAACAAAGTCTTGGTAGGTAATATAAGGTAAAATAATTTGTATAAACGGTTATAATGATCCCATAAAGAAATACTCATGGCATTAGGAAGTAACATGTTGATTATTCTTCATCAGTAAGGAAATTTTTCCTGGTCATTAAACTCTCT
>WAAD01030030.1:0-27752 GCA_013389945.1 Fregata magnificens
ACTGAACACCTGATATTAAATAGGGCAGAGCAAGCCCTCCTCTCTCAGCACCTCTCCTCCTGCCTTGAGGCTCCAAGAAACTCTAGATCTTAGTTCAGAAGAATGAGGAAGAGGAGAGGAGGTGTCATGGGCAACTTTTCCTTTCTAGTGACTCTCTGTATGGTGCAGTCCTACCCAACATAATTCTGAACACCACCCACTTGCCAGAATAAGGGTCCTTGGCAGCATTAAGTAAAGACTGGAGGGCCAAGGGCTCGAATGAGCCTCACCTGATGCCATAATCATGGTTTCTTGGAGCTTAACTCAAAAGACAGAGCTGGAGATACAGGAGGGGGAGCACCAGGAGCAGCCTTAAGCAGGTTTCAACCTTCTTCCGGGCTGAGTATTTTGTTGCCAAGGTTAACTCCAATTGTCAAGTGGTATTCTTGACTGTGAGATGCAGAAAGTAGTTCATGGACCTGAACTTAAAGGTCATGCAAAAGTAGTTGCAAGTTTGTGTCAAAGCTGACCACGTAGTTTCAGCTAAAATTACAATGATAGAATACTTCTGAAATGTCACTTTTACTAATTCTGACACATTTTGTGATGTAGCATGTATAATATAACAAAATAAATGAAAACTACAACAATATTTTCCTGTTTCCTTTAAGCAAATGTTAGTAACTCTGTAGAATACATCAGGATATCATACTGTAAAGAAAGGTCTAAAAAAGGAGGAGTTTTCACAAGGTGAATGCAAAGACAACTAAACTAGCAGGAGAAATGGAGGAAGTGTTTTCAGGGATGAATTTGTATCTCCAGTCGAAACCAAGTTTTGATATACCATTTGAATAAATCAGCATCATGCTACTGCATATTAAACCCTTGCGGATTTAGATTTCTCTCTTGTGGTTTCTCCACAATGGACAGACTACTTAAATATTCCATAAGCTAGGGAGAATGACTCTTCAAAATGGTTCTTTAGGCACACTGAGACAGAAAACTCAAGATAAATTCACTTTTTTTTCCATGGATGTTAACTAAGCCTCCCTTCTGTCAGAAAAGTTTCCTCTATGTGAAGTTATAGAGTAATTACCTTTCTCTGGTACAAAGAATATTTAAATAATCCATGGAAAATGGCTCATTCAAACTTTGCAGTTTCTTCTCTGCTTTATACAATGTCCTTGTTTTTCCATTTCTCCAGAAATCTTAGACTATACACACTTCCACTGTAATGGTCTGCTTTTATTATTTTCCAGCTCCTCCTGGTTTGTTTATACCCTCCAGTAAATACATTTTGCATTTGAGGGTTTTTCTGCATAGTCTGCGAAGACAGTTTTTCACCATAGAAATAAATGCTTGAGCTAACTGTAGCACAAGAAAACAGCTTTAACAGCAATGAAAGCTATGCACTCCACATCAGTAAAGATGCCTCATGATTAAAAGAGTAGATGCTAAAAGCAACTGAGCTCTGAAAACCCCAAAACTGTATGTATATGTGAATTCAAAATATACCTATATGCAAAAGGATTCTTACTTTTGACTATTAGAACTCTATTTTGGGGTGAAATTCTTATTTGGAATCACATATATACAGCAATTGTCTACTAAGCTGGCAACGGCCACATAAAACTTCCAGATACTAAATGGTACCCCACACCTATACTCAAGTAGTTTTCTTCTGAGAAAAGAAAATCCAGTAACATCACTAGACGGTGGCATAATAGAAGAGCAAACTCTTCTAGAAGGTAATGGTGAGTGTGGAACCTAACTTAGAGGATCTGAATTTCCTTTCTAGAGAAATTTATCTCTTCCCATTGACTCCATAGGAACTCAAGGGAGAATCAATCCCCAAAGTCACAGGACTAAAATTAGATGCTCAGAGGAATTGATATGTATGCTCTTCCCTCTTTACTGTTAAGAATTGTTATAACGTATTCCCAAAACTCTTATCCACAGCCTACAAGTGATATTTTTCTTCTATGGGCAATCTACACCTGTGTGCAAGTGACTGAAAAACATAGCAATCACTCTCTAAACCTAACTGTTTTATAAACAAGTAACTGTTGCACTGCTCTGTGAATTCACACTAGCAGCTGGTAAATTTGGAGAGGAATCAAATATAGGTGGACATAGATTTTTTTTAAGTGCTTGAAGAAGGAGCACTGGAAAAATCATGCATAAGTGACATTGACAAAATCCTGTTTGTGTTACTGTGCCTATCACCTTCAAGAACACTGTATTCTTATATTAGATGTTACCTTATGAAAATATCAAGGTCATTGTCAATTTGGCTTATTGTCAGTGGAAGCATTTGTCACATTAAGCCAACCCTAATTTGTGTAACCAAATTCTGTACAATTTCAGTGAGAATTACTTATTTATACTGGGACATATGTTTCCTTCCCTCTTCGTGCCAGTTATCTTTTAACATTGTTCTTCATGAAAATAACAAATGAGTAGAACAGGAGAAGGTTGAATGCAGATGTCAGTCTGAGACTGAGATCAGAGTCTTCTTTCACTGCTTTCATATTATAACCAATGTTAAAATAGACTTCCGTCATATACATAGTTTTTCCATAAAACTATCAATTTTGTTAATATATAAGGCTTCCTAAATCTGCATTCAGATACTAAGAAAAAAGAGAAAAAAGAAAAAGAAGGTTGGATTCCCATAAACAGTGAATTCTCCCTGGATTTTTTATTTGCTTCATTCTCTGGGATGTGCAGAAAGTTTTGCAATTTTACAACTAAAAGGATTCCGTTTAGTTTCATAAGTATGCAGCTTAGGAAGATCTTTCTTCAGTCTCCAAAACTCATTTAATCTTATAATAACTAGGATTTCATGTTTAGTTTTCAACAAAAAGAGACCAATAAACATAAAACCCCACATATGTTTCTGTTTGAAAAATGTATTGAACAATAAATCAATAACAAAACTGAAACCGGGATCTTTTGCATGGAGTTAGGTATTGAGAGATTCTGTCTGCTGGACACATTTCTTCAGGGCAAAAGGAAACAGTTTTTCACAAAAGATACAGATTCTGTCCCTACTACCCTCCAGGAGGGCAGGACAATGAAGCAGAAGTTGTACTGTTCTCCATAAAATGAGATGTGAAAATATTGCTTATGATAGTAATAAGATGAAACCTTTTCTGAAACTCACCCAGCATACTCACTTGGCTCTACTTCAAATTAGATCACATTTAGTTTTGCTCTGAACAGATGATTTTTGGCTCTCCTTTTAGCCATCTTTTTATTTTCCTTGGAAACTTTCTCAAAGGTATTCACTTTCATGAACTTCTGAAGCAGGTATCTTGATCTTTGAGAAAAGGAAGGGTTCGCTTTTTTACAGCCAGGTCCTTGCAGACACTGTAGAGAGTGACTGTAGTATTTTTAATTATTAATATACTGAAATTCAGAGATCGCTTTAAAAAATATCAAATAAAAGAGTAGGTCATTACTGTATTAAGTTCTGCCTTCAAGAGCTTGAAGCAAAAACAAGCAAGACATACCAAGGAAATGAAGTACACCTTCTACAGACGCAAATTGGAGGCTGAGTTTGCAGACTAAACATGGAATCCTGGCTCCTTAATCAATCCTTTTATCCAGAAACATACAAAGCAGAAGACAGAGAGAGGCACAATTCATGAACATTGAGTCTTCAGAAATATATGCTATATTTTGATTACTAGGCAGAGGCAACGTCTGATGACAAAAAACATGCTATGTCCTTTCTTTTGCTTTGTAGTTCATCAACTGAATGCTTTAAAACAAGGGAATTTATTAGCTAATATGGTAAGCAAACACCATTGCAAAGTGAATTACCTCCTGAGCTGTCTTCCAATCTGTTTTTTCTTCTGATCTTATACTTATTAATCACACCATATAATTTAAAAAAGGCTAATTCTTTATTTAAATAGAACACAAACACCAAAATTGTTCACAAAAAAATAAAATTATATTTCATTTGCAATATAAAACATTTAATAAATGAACCAGCATGATCCTTGTTTCCATTACCTCATATATTTAGAACTGTTGAAACCTTTTCTGTGTGTTTCTACCAAAAGACCTTTCACCAAAGCCAGTCATCAAGGGATTTTTTTTCTTTCCCACCGTAACAGTTTATAATAAAGAACAACACATCCAGGTATCTCTTAGGAAAATACTGAGTGGACAAACAGAAGTAAAATACCAGGTAAGGCATACCTGAAAACATTTAATTAAAAAAATGTGTCTGGTAGAGAACTTCATTTACTAAATTTCTTTCCTGACTTACATGGTTATCATGCAGAACTTGAAAGCCAGTTCTTGTGTTGGACTAAATTTGTATAAGAGTCTGCATTATAAATCAGAATTTCAACAAGCTTAAAACTACAGTCAACAGATCATAGGCAAATGATGGTAATCTGCAAGTTTTTAATGTAGCAGCAGAACCAGTTTTTAAATATTTTTCTTACAAAGTTCTACAAAGTAAGTCCTTAGGTAATGGTAGTAATAAATCAGTCTCGAAATATTACATGCTGTAGCTATTTCAGTCAGTGCTTGCTGATGATAAACATCAGTACTAATATTTTTATAAACAAACAATGGGGAATTTTTGATCTCTTGTTAACTCAAAGAGGTGGTATAGGCATGCTTAATAAAACATACTCTTTTCAAACATCTCAAGTAATAATTCTCCAGATTTTCTCTCAAAAAGAAAACTTTTCTTTCAAATGCATCTGCAGAGGAGTCAGAAGCGCCTCCTAGAAGGGAGCAGGGCATGGGGACAAGCCCTGGAGCCCCCCTCCCAGGGACTTCCAGCGCTACTGGGTGAGGTCCTGCCTACACTGCCCACCCCAACCTGTAGGACAGCTCTGCTTTGTGCAGGGAGCCGGAGTAGGTGACTTCCAGAGGGCTCTCCCAAACTAAGTTTCTCCACAAGTCTACAACTGCAAACGTAGCAGTGACAGGACTAGGAATTGACAAATCTCACTGAAATTCCAGAAGTGACTTGTGCCCACTTGCCTTCACATAAGAAAAGCCATCAGAAATGCACAGTTTGTTCATTTAGAAACTTCAAAGACATTGTTTCTTCAAGTTTTTCTTCAGATATTGGTATTAATAAAGGAACGCATCTGCACTCATCTTAAAAATCCAAGAGGCAAACTGCTGGTAAGCTAGTCAGCACAATACCTATGAACTTTGAATTAAGGATGGAGACTGCTTGTGAGCTATAAGTAGTGATAAAGACCTAACTACCTTTTAAGTTTTAGAAAATCAATATTCTTTTGAAGAAAGCTGTCCCTCTCAGCTTAGTTCTAATACAGGCCACTGAAGAAGAAACTCTTTGTTATCTTGTTGCTTTTTTATCCTCTCACTAAAAATCAAATTGTAAAGCTGAAAATACATTATGCACCTTTTTGGGGCATATGGAAAATTTTTAGAGCAACAGATTTTAAACATGCCTTATCTAGAAAACTTTCCAAAGGTACTTAAAATGTTAAGGCAGCTACAGCCTTTGATGGGCATCTATAATGACACAACCACCCTGATTCCTCACATTAGAATCTAGTCCAAAATGTACATTAATACTTTTCTTAGAGGCTATCAGCTGGAAAATCCCAACTAAACTCATCAACAATCAAGTTACCTTACCTCTGAGTATCTGCTTTCCTGCTTCATTAGAGCAAAGCAAGATTACATCAACTCTAGATCTGGTTCTTTATAATTCTATATAATATATTTTAGGAACTAAAAAGGGACTCTGGGGAGGAGGCTTCTGTTATTCCTATAAGGTAAATTGATTCTGAGAGCCACGTTTAGCTGCTGGCTAGTTATTTTAAATTGGAAACCTTCCTTAGTTAATGAGGGAAAAAGAAGAAGGAGAAGAAAAAAAAAAAAAGCTGTATTCCCTCAGATTGGATCTATGAAGCCTCCATCTGATTCAATCCGAGCTATTGAAAAAGGTTAGTTCTCTACCTGAGATGTGAACCTTATGGAAGGTGAGGCAATCAATTACTTCACATGCAGAGTCCAAAAGCCTTCATCACCTCAGCTTAGATTTCCTTATCTAACTAGAAACAGGTATAAATAAGTCAACTAATTGATATGACCCTATCAGTCAGGTTCAGAAGTGAGTTGTCCTTCGTTCCTGCAAGGACATGGAAACCTCTGCTTACATGCAGAGAAATGTTGCAACATTCAGTTCAGACCTTGAGCAACTCATAAAATAGGCTATAGTACAATGGACCAGAAACACTTTGTGAAGATTAGAGGATTTTTAGGTATGATAAAACAAATTATGATGAGTGTAGGAAATAACGTGTAAAAATATAGTGGTCATAAAGAAAAGTCATTAGAAAATCTAAGACCCTTGCAGAGGCTTAAAATTTCATTGTGACAAGAAACCATCACTGGCTGTTATACAAAGTATATCAAAAGTTAGAGAGACTTAATTAAATCAAACAAAAAGATGAAGCAATACCATAATAGTGGTTGTTAGAGATTATGGTTAATAACACAGGATTGCAGTTTGAAACTGAGAAAGAAAATTCAGTGCAAGAGAAATTTGGTGAATAAAATTAAGAGAAGATTCATTGTTCTGTCCATCATACATTTCTAGAGTCCTTAATTTAACTTGGA
Organism: Fregata magnificens; assembly: GCA_013389945.1. Classification (NCBI taxonomy): domain Eukaryota; kingdom Metazoa; phylum Chordata; class Aves; order Suliformes; family Fregatidae; genus Fregata; species Fregata magnificens. The sequence continues at coordinate 6,610 of WAAD01030030.1, forward strand.
TGTGTATAGGAAGAGCCAGCTTTTATCGTCACTTTCCGCTGCCATCCATTCGGAATCCCTCCAGCTCTTTCTTTTTGTTCAGTGATAGCCTGCCTTAACCAGATAAGATCCAAACAAAACTGTTTCCCTGAGCTTACAAGGCAGCCAAAGTAATGCTTTAAACAACTCATTGATACTAGTTTCCTAGATTTCCAAATGCCTGATGTACTGCAAACACAATACACAATCCTTTTTCTAGCTATAGGCAAAGGTTCAGTAGCAGAAAGGGAAGCTGCAGTTCACATCTGCTGTTGTCCACTCTCAGAATACAGCATCAGACACAAATAACATCTCCAATGCACTTCACTATCTTCCCTGCCCCAAAAGGAAACTGTAAGGCTTAATACTAACTAAAAGTCACTGAGAATATTTTCCCTACAAAAATTGTCACCAGGGAAAGGAAAATTAAAGAAGGAAGTTATGAAAAAGAAAACCTTTCTTACAGCTTTTAAGTTTTAATGCTTAAATTACCATCTCTTCTAAAGATTTAAAATTGTCAAAATGGCTGTTGTTTGCCATTGCATTGGGAAAAAGGGTAAATGGTAGATAACTCTGAAGCCTACTGCTCTGGGACAATGTGTACATCGATACTGCAAATAAGAGAAATTCCTAGTAATAGAAATATGAGGTGAGTCCCTTCACAGGGACAAAATTACTAGGAGTGCCTCTGAAGCCCTGACTTTACACTGTGTTGATCTCTGGCTGTGACATGGGAACACAGTTCAAGAAGCCCGAGCAAAGAAATAAAGATCTCTCACTAAGACATAAGGAGAATTTAACTTAAAAATTTAAACACAAAGTCCAGTGTGTAAATTAGAATAATATTCCACAGGTGAATACAGGAAGCTCCTGTATTACAGTAACATAGGGTGTATAAGGTTGAAGATCAAAAAGACTACTTTTTCCAGTACAGGGAAGAATGGGTTGTCCACAGTGTAACAGGGTAGTGGAAGATGGGAAGGTAAACATAGAGATTTTACACTGATTTATCAATATAACACTGATCACATCTTGGGAGCTTGAATAAATATGTTGCAGTCTTAGACACATAACCACTTAACTTTACTTTTAAAGTATCTTTTGAACATATATATGCATAATCTGTATTGTCATATAGCAGAAAAAGGATTAATCTGCACATATTGGTGTAACAGCTTCTAAAAGGAAATAAGATTAATATATTACTGTTATTAATAAATTGATATTTATTTTTGGTTGTCATTTCATATTGGTTGGGCTCTTCCTGACCAGATGCAGCCGGTTACATTGCCTTGGGAGTCACATACAAGCTTGCCCCTTCTTTCCCCCTACCTTTCTTCCCTTAGTCCCAAAGAGTAACCAAACTTCAGCATCCAGTAAATCAGCAAAGGGCTAGGACAGATTAAGTACATCAGGGGACTACACATATTACATCCTGCATGGTTTTTAGTCCCAGCCCTCTTCTGCTGTCCTCCCAGCCTTGGACGTCCCCAGCCAAGGGAGACTTACCTCAAACACCTACCACCCATTCACTCTCACAACCTTCTCTTACTCTGACCAGCATGGCCACCCTTGCAGTCACGTCTCCCACAGCCCTCACCCCACAGAAACACTTAATACAGTACCCTGCTTTTCTGTTATCAACCACAGCCTGAGATCTTGAAGATGTACGTGCTTAGTAGATGCCCATGAGTTTATCATTGCTCAAATCTCCATAAATCACTCATAAAAAAGGGGACATGGATGAGATACTGTGGTTCTAAGCCACTTGAAATGACAACTTGAAAGGTAATTATTGATCACCAGCGAAATATTGACAAAAAAGGCATAATGATATAGACGAAATACCTACAAGTTATATATAATTCTCTAAATTGTTTCATTTATAATCTTGTTTCAGTTACTAAGAAACCCTTGCAAGAAAGAAAGAAGGTGATAGTCGAAATCCACTAGATGGTAATGGATCTCAAGCACCTTCAGTATGATACAGCTTGGAGTTACTCACATCATCAGCCTTTAGTCACCCTACATTTGAAAGATGAGTGACAATTTCTGGTCACTGAAGAGGCGAGCACTTCCAGAGGGCAATCCTCATTCTGCATCACTGTCTGGAACAAGCCTTCCTCCTCACCACTTGTAGGGATGCTAGCCACCTCAGAGAGGCACAAAGTATGAGCATCTCACATGATGCAAGACATTTTCCATGTGCCCAGCCCCCTTGGCTGCCTCATCTAAATCCACAGTTTACAAACTAACTCCTTGCCCACAAAAATGCACGGAGCTTATAGAATTACTACTAAGTAAGCATTTACATGCTTGTGAACTAGATTATTTTTCTTTTAAATTAAATTAGCCACAGTGTCTATTCTTTCCCTCGTTCTTCCTTCCACTCCCTTCCCACAATTTTCTAATTCCAGCAGTTGGTTTTTTGGTGACTGGTTTTCTACCTCCCTCCCCCCAATTGTCAGTTTTCCCTGTCTTTTATTTTTCTGTGTTCCTGTTGCAGTCATCAGGTTTTCTCTTCCCTTTGGGTTGTGTAGTGTGATATATCAAGGAAAACCTGCTGGAAAATACACTGAGCTAGGGTGTTCTGGCAAAAATAAATTATGTCAACAGAGTATCTAGTATTAGAGAACCATTATAAAGTCTTTTTGAGGTCAAGGATGCTTAAGAAACAGCAGGAATACCTCTTAATATTAAGTCAGAATTTAAATTTTTGTTCCACGCCAATTTGCTTTTACATAAACACGCACAGAGATACGTATATGAATATAGACAGTCCCCACTACTGCAGACTGCTGGAAAAGGAAGAAACTTCATGTTTGAATACACACAGGTGTGCACATATGCAGTTATACAGTATCTTCTCACAAAGCAAGCTCAGCAACAACAAAATCAAAGTCAAGCTACTAATGACTGGGATTACTTTAGTTCAGATATCTCTATACCTGACATTGAGTAACTAAATTCCTTCAGAGGACTGTACAAACATCTGTAACTTAAATTAGTTCAAGAGAGAGCTGGCAAATTATGGCTAGCAAAACATAAATTTTAAAGTATTTATCTTAATCTTTATTATTACACAGTCAAATACTCACATTTTATTTTATCAGTAAAATGATGTTTCTCGTACCTTATTTAATTAGAAAATTAAAGCAATCTGGGAGATGTATAATTTATTCTTTCTATGAATAAGTAATTATTTTTGCAAGTTTAAAGGTAATGTATATAATCAACAATGAAGTGATTTTATAGGGAAATAAACTTTACTCTGCCAACAAGAACAAACAGCAAATCTACCTGCAATTTGCTACCTGAATGTATATACTATACTTGAAATCAAGACCAGACTTTGATTTAACCACATATATTGAGGCTTAATATCCTATTTAAATTATGTTAACATATTGTGGCTTCAAGGTCTCAAAACAAAAGGAACTAATAAGTAAGGCTGTCAATCAAACCCCAACATCATTGAAAAAAATCAATGAGAATGTGGTCGCTATCTCTGTTAATCAGAAAGTCAAAAAGTCTGAGTGACTACCTCACTGTAATGTAGAAAGTGAGCAGAACTGAAAAGAAGCTAAAATGAACTCTGTGTTTGTTGTGATATTAATAGATACCTTTGTTAGTATTTGCTACAGATAAAATTTGTAATGGTGAAAAAACCCTCTTGTGATTGCCTAGCAAGTATTCTCAAGGATAAGCAAAGGAAGTAGGGTTTATTTATTTACCTATTTATTTTCCTTGTGTTGGGGTGACCACCCTAAAAATGGTAGCTGGGTTGAGAAATTTGGGTACAGAGCAATAATGACTTTTTTCAACTGAGAGAAACAATTCTTAAATGTAGAATTAATCCGTTTGGTAGTATAGTCACTTGACATTGTCACAACAAGGGGGGATCAATCCAGCTGGGGATACTAAAACTTATTCTGTATCTCTACAATCCTCCTCTTATCATCTCACTGTTACCCAAATTCTTCAGCAACAGTATCAGAGGAAGTTGAACTAAGCAACAATAGAAACTCCTTTTCCTTCAGCAAGGAGCTTAAATCATCCCCTTAACTATAAGTTATGTTCAGATTTCCTAAACAGCCAAAAACATGCTCAAAGAAATTAAATCTAAATTAACTCTTTTTTAAATCCACGTGTATTATCATATCCTGCCCCCTACAAAGAATTGATTTTACTAAAGAAATTGGAAACTGAAAATTTAACTTAAGAATCAAATATTTATCTCTTATTAAAGTCTACATTTAATCAACCTGCTTCCCTCTCTGATCTTTGGAGGCTTAACTCACAGTGACATATTTGAAAATGCTGTCCTTAGTTCTAACAGGGGTTTTGGTGAGCGGTGATTTTGAAACTCAATATGTGGGCTGAAGTACATTTCACATAAAATTCACCTTCTATTTGGTAAATACTACAATAAATATATAGTATAGAGTTATTATAATTACTTAACTGCTGGATGAACAAGGCAATTTGAGGACTGGTTTATACCGACAATAATTTCTAACGCCGCTACTGATGCAAAAAATCTACAAGCATCTCTGTCCTCTTTAAGCTACTCATCAAAATTTGTGCTTCTTAGAGCACAATAATCTCCTAAAATTTTGCAAAAAAAATTCTTCCAAGTACCTGAATGTAATTAACTTAGAACAACTATTTTTGTACATCTTTATCATATAGTGTCTTTGTATACTCACCGGGTATCATGAAAACGCAGCTACCCTTTGCCCACTCAGTCTAGACCAATGTCAGATGCTGAAATCAGAAAGAGTACTTTCCTTATGTCCAATAAAGACCTCATAAGTTTCCCCATATAAAATTTAAGTATGGAAAGGGATGGTACTGAGTTTCTGACACAAACTAATGACTTTGCCTGTAGTTAAGCTGTTGTTGCTGTCCTTGTATGAGCTGTGTGAGTTCTTCAGACGTAAACTCTCTAAAAGGGTTCATATATATATAAAAAGCATGTGATATTTTATAACAAACACTCAGCACAACAAATCTCAGTGACATCTATAGTAAGTAACATTCTATTTACCCACTTTGTTTATAATTAAAAGTCGCTTCCTCCATAACTGGCACCTTAACTTTATGACTTAAATAATCTTCAAAGGCAAATGACTTCTTACTCAAGCTTTCTCAGCTTCTTTGCTTTGAGGAGATGATACTTTATACAGATCTCAGTGTAAAACCAGGGTTAGCAAAAGCAATTACCAATATCCTTTCACCAAAACGTAACCCCTGCATGTATATTCTTATTTGTATGTGGCTTTTTTTTTCCATCAACAGTCACATACAAATAACACCTGTGCACAGATCTAAGGAGTCAAAGGACAAGCAGTGTTTAATGTTTGAGGTCACCTGCCCATTATCTGAAAAACACAGTCTTTGTTTGAAAAGTCATATGTACAATCAAAGCATTTTTTGCATGAAAAAGAATTTTTCTTTTTTTACATAATATAACATTCATTTATACAACCATTTCCCCAACCCATGTCTTCACAATTTTCTTAAAACCTAAACAGCTTCACAATCTGGTGTAGTCATTAAACACTAAAGCAATCAGTACATAATAAATGTCTAGTTAGTTGTTTTACATTTGATTATGTTTAGTCATTTTACACAATGCAGTATAGTTAAACAGGTTGGGATCAACAGATACTTCACTAACATAATGCTACTTAGTTCACTTTAAGATAATCAACAAATACAAGACCTTGGAAAATGAACAGAAATTCATACTTTGTCCCTAGTCCTATAAAGTCAAACATGTAAGAAGAAAGTGGAAAAGCCAGTAAGCTCCTTCAGACATTTTTTTCAGTATCAACAGCTTGTCTGAATTTCAGAGCCTTGTTTTGACCTATTTGATTCTGTTTATCCTCATCACATAGTTGACATATTGATATGTAAACACCTGTCTTCAGACTGTGTTAGTCTTTAGATTTCAAAAGAAAATACACTTGGATTTTTTTCTATGCTACCCTTAAAACATAGAAATGTGTTCCTTTCAACCTTTCAAATGGGAGATCTTGTTAAGTTTTGTGAATGACAACTTGCGTCACATGTACTATGGCACATGAACTTACCATGGAACACGGATCTTGCAGCAAAGTTAATCAGAGTCGGTGATTGAACAGACAGGGTGCAGTTACCACACATAGCAAGATGGAGCCTGCTTCACATTTCTGTGGGTTCCAGACAAATTCAGAGCTGGGTTAGTACAGGTCTTGATGCTGTATTCACTTTATTCCTTGCTTTCTTCTAGGTTGTGGTGGGTTGACCCTGGCTGGATGCCAGGTGCCCACCAAAGCTGCTCTATCACTCCCCGTCCTCAGCTGGACAGGGGAGAGAAAATATAATGAAAGGCTCATGGGCTGAGATAAGGACAGGGAGAGATCACTCAGCAGTTACCGTCATGGGCAAAACAGACTCGACTTGGGGAAATTAGCTTAATTTATTACCAATCAAATCAGAGCGGGGTCATGAGAAATAAAACCAAGTCTTAAAACACCTTCCCCCCACCCCTCCCTTCTTCCCGGGCTTAACTTCACTCCCCATTTTCTCTACCTTCTCCCCCTCAGCGGCACAGGGGGACAGGGAATGGGGGAGTCACATTTACACTTCATCCTGTGGTGACTTGAAATGTTAACTAACACATTAATCTTTCTATCTTGATTTCAGTACTGTTATATTTCTGCATGCATTATGTCACAACTGTGCTTTGCACTGCTAGCAAAACCAGGGATTCTTTGTAGCTTAGCTGCAATTCATTCTTGAAATGCTGGATTATCAGACAACCTCAACAGTAAGCAACAAAAGCCAACGATAAGTCATTCTTTGCTGTGTTCAATATAACTGATTTTCAAAGCATCTCCTCTCTGCTGATCAATACTGATCAATGACAAGGCCTCTGTTTTCCTCCTAAAATTCTCTTGGGGGTCCTTTGTTACCCTGCTCACCCACCTGCCTTTGGCAGCAAGAGCTGGCAGGACTTGGGTATACTTGTGTGAAGTCATCACAATGATCACGTGAGGTTTCAAGGGTATACTGCTTTTGCCCCAGTCTGTTACTACTCAGAACTAGCAATCCTGAGCTCTATCCACCTGTGTTTTATATCGTATTAGATGTACCTCTTTGGATTTTTTTTTTCTTTCTTTTTCTCTATAAGCTGACAGCTAAAAAGAACCATTTGTAGGTATAATTCTAGCAGGAACTCCCTTTTATTATTCTATGCAGCTACACTCAAGCATATAATAATTCCTCCTCCTTAAAGCGCCTGTATATATTTTGGTCTTGTATTCACCTGTTACTAATAGCTATACAATTTTATTTTGTTTATAACAGAATATGGGCTTTGTTTTTTATGCTTCTGTGTTATGCAAATAAATACATACAGTCCCTCTAGCTTGTAGGCTGAATACAAATTATTTCCTTGTCCTTGAATTCAATAAATATTTTAAAGAGCTTTTATTAAGATAAATCACATAGATATTAGTGGCAAAGAAAAAATATTTAAAATCTAATGTCTTGAGAATGGAGACGTTCATCCTTTTCTTAAAACGTCTCCTGTCTCAAAGATACTTATTTTAAATGTCTGATGAAATAGACTATTTGAGCTTGGAAGGAATGAAGCTGTCTCTTCCTCTATGTTTTATTTATAAATGTGTTTTTTTTCTTCTTGTTGACTTCTTTTAAAGCAATATTATATCTTCACTCAGGAATACTCAAATGAGTCAAGAGCATGAGAACATTTGCATTTTTAATTGCATGTTTTCTTGCACAATAGTTCAGATAATAAAACCTCCAAGGAGAATCATGGCAACTGGACTAGCTGCTTAATTCTTAATGACCATTGTCAAATTTAGCATGCAGCATCCCAAAATGGTGGCAGTCTTTGAACCAGTTAAGCTGTATCTTTGCCTCATTCCAATACATGTACTGGGAAGTTGAAAGTATCTATCATACCCTTTCTTCTGATTGTTCTTCAGGAGCTAACTCTGCAGTCCCTATGCTCCATCCCCCTTACGTTTCACCCTGGTGTTAACACTGAGCTATAGCTAAATCATTGCCACTGACAATTCATCCAGATAATTTCAATTTGCTGCTAATCAAATAACCATTAGTGTGAAGTGATGGGCACTTTCATGATGGACGCAGTGATTTAAACGTGGGAAGCAGGCAACTGTGAGAACATAAGTACCTCTAAGTATTTGCTTATGCAGCTTCAAAGTCACTACAAGTGGACAGATTCACTAACTGGGTGGCAGTAACAAAGAGCAGAAACTTAGCCAAAATAATTCAAATAAACAGGTCTAGAGAGTACTATGATTCTTTTCCTTTAGCACTGTCAGGGTGCAGCAAGGGCAGGTTGCCCTGTAAGGGAAGGCGAGCTGGGAGCTGAGCGTCACAAGGCAGGCAGGGGCAGCAGCCTCCCTGACAAGGAGCCAGGAAACCAAGTCAGTAAGTCAGGGTCAGGATGAGGGCCGGTGATGGTAACCAGCATCAGCCAAGAGCCCAGCAAGCACCCAGCAAATCCACAGTGATGAGGCAGGCCCAAGGTCAAACCAGAAAGCCAAGTCAGCAGGTTGGGTTGCAGATCAGGATCAGGGAGGTACAAGATGGTGTACAGATGCAGCATCATCATGGCCACAGCCTATCTCAGGTGGGGGCCAAGCATGGGAGCCTCAGATCTTAGTCACTACCTCAAGCAAAGGCGGGGGGAGCTGCTGCTGGGGCTTCTTCTACCTTCTCCTTCACAACAGCCCTTCTCAGCAAGATGGCCTCCAAAAACCAGCTAAACTCTTACAAGGGAGAAGGGGAATCTACTCCCGAGATGCCCTTCAAGATTCACAGAACTGCACAAAATACAAGGTCATGAGACTTTGTCTCTTCAGGCCTTCTTTTAGAAAGAGCAAGAATATCCATTGCCAGGTCTCTTTTCAGGTTTCATAGGCAGCAGGTACCTTAATTAAAAAATAAAGACCAAGCAGACTTTTCTACAAATAGACCCTTACTGTAGCAATCAAAAATTTTTGTGCAATGCACTCCACTTAAAAACATGGAGCACTAGAGGAGCGTCTCCATATTTATCTGTTTTGAATAAGGCAGCAGCATTTGTCTGCTGCTGTAAAGCTGTTAGATTCATATTCATGCATACACAAAATAAACAGTGACAAGACATCAATAAAATTCGTCTCAAAATAAACTAATCTTGGTAACTGAGACTAGGCAGTTACTTATCATATCACTAAAAGGTTTAAACTTAATATTTAAAGAAAAATATGTACTTGAGGAAATAACAGGTCTCATAATGAATGTATTAAAAATAAATGGTAACAATTTTCAAACCAGATAGATACTTAAATAGGAGGCTTCTAAACAAAAGCACTGGAATAGCCAAAAGCAAGACTTGCCCCAAAATTATTCACAGCCAAAGAATTCAGAATTTCACTAACAACCTATTTCTCCATATAAAGCCTTGTTAGAATTTTTCAAGGAGATGTGAAACCATTATGGAAATTTTGCAAACAAAGGGAATTGGTGTTTTTGTGGAAGGAGACAACACTTCAAGTTACATCTCAAAACTAAACACAAAGAAACCCACAACCCTACCTAATTTTACCTGGAACTAAAACCAAGTCAGGGATGCACTGAAGCACTATTTTGCAATTCTCCTGGGCAGTGAAGAACTCTTCATCAAAATATAGAGGCTAAAAGTACACTATATTTCTAGTCTAATTCCCCAACCATGGAAACACAGGAAGCATCAGGAACGTGTCCAACATTTAAATGTGCAGATGAGCTGAATTTCATCTTTCACTAGGTTTTAGGCAACAGGACAGTTTAGACTTGATTCTATCAGCAAGTTGTGGTAATTTGAAAAACTATATATTGTATTCATTGTGACATTTTTTATTCAGTAACTATGTATTTGAAGTGATTTGTCCTTCAAAATATGCAGCTATAAAAACTTCTTTCAATTTTTCCATGCACTATTGGGAAGAGTAGAGTCTATAGCAGAGAATGAATGATAAGAGCAACTTCTTTCCATCTCGCACAAAGATTCATAGGAGGGATACCTACAAAAATTTAAAGCTTTAATAACATTATTTTTGGTGACATTGTAAACCGTTTGGGTTTTTTTAAATATTTTGAGACAAAAGATGAAACCATATCTCAACTAGGAGTGGCAACAAGTTAAAAGAACCAACACAGGATTTGCTGTTCTCCCGCTGCAGCATACTGCAATTTTATTACTCTGAAAGGAAGTGGATTTTTCCTTTTATATAGCAAGGTTCCATTATGTGTCCTCTTTGATCTATGTACATTTACATCACAACCTTTGTCTTTTAATCTAAAACTTCTTCACTGAGACCACAAACCATTTGGAAGTTCTTTATTCTCAGCCATATCTTAGTCCTGCTTCGGTATCAGTGCTCAACCATTTGTGGCAGATATACTGCAGAATCTTTATTAAGCCCATCTGTTCAAATGCCTGTTTTCTCTCCCCCTTTATGAGAAGTCACTGTTTTAATAAAGTCTTTGTTGAAATGAAGATGAACAGAAACTGAAGGAAGCAAGTTTTTATGAATACATACTACTGTTTTTCTTTCATGATACTGCATTTTTCTGTTAACATTTATAAAGAATAATTATTTTAAAACCAAAATGAGCTATGTACAAATGAGATACATAAGCTAGTAATCTTTAGCAACAGGTTGGATAGGGAAATACATTAAAGGGTTTATCTCTTTTTTTTTTTTTTTTTAACTTTTACTCCATTTAACGTATTTCATGTAGTCTTAGAAACAATACAGTTATAAAAATAGTTATCAAAATGAGGTAACATTATTGACCTAAGAATCACGCATGCTGCATTGATACAGATGGAAATTTCTGACCTCCTAAAATTAGATAAATAAAAAAATGCTCCCACTGTTCCTGAACATATAAAGTGTTGCAGCTGTAGGACCAAACTTTGTGTTCTTATTCAGGATTCTCAAGTCAAGAAGCAAAGAAAAATACAATGGGGCCTATACAAGTAAGGTGCAGCAAGGATTAGAAGGAGTTCTGTGATTCAGGCTATGAACCCCACCTCTATTCTATGCATCAGCAATGACTCAATTCTGGAAAAGAATGTGCATACTTACTTATTAATATATATATAAAGTTCACAGTAGGATTAAATTATTCATTAGAGTTCCAAATTCATAGGGTCAGCTAAATCTTAGTAACCTAGAAAACTGTAGAATACAAATTGTCCGAAGAAAGGAGAATAAAGTGCAAATATCAAACACAGAAAGGCACTCAAAAAACTAACAAAAACATCAGTCGGTGAGCAGTAGGCAGCATAAGGATCATTTTAGAAATGCAGCATTGTTTGCCGAACTCTAAAAATGTATAGCAGGAAAAATTACCCTAAAAATATCAAAACCCTGAGTGAATAATGCCCACTCTCAGGAAATCAAAAAACAGGGCTGTAGGAGAAAAGAATTAGCTGAGAAACCTTCCACAGTCTCCACCTGTGAAGCCTGGAGAGTAACGCAAAGCAGTGCTCTTGAGCAAACGTCAAAACCCGATGCTACAAGAGATTAAGAGGGGCACAGTGTGTTAATAAGAGAATATTATCAACAAACACAGAGAACATTTAAATAAAATCTTGCCAGCAACGGCAAAGAAAGACACAAAAATGTAACACATAAATCTGAACATTTAATAAGTGTTTTGAATGTAAGATTTCCTTTTTAATTGATGGTTTTGATAGCACTTGATGGCACTTACAGTGTGCTACTGTGGCAAATGCCACCAGTGGTTCATGGTATAGCAAAATGAAGAGAGTTTGTGAGCGGATCAAAATTACCTAGTAGATCAGAAGAAAAGTCACTTGTGAAGGCAGAAATACAACAGGATCCTGCCCGATATAAGCAGAATCTCTCTGCAATATTCTGTCCCTTGAAAGAGTATAGAATAGCAATAGAAGAGGGGACAGAGAGAAGTTGTTAACAGAGGCACACAGGAAATGTGGGGTTTGTGAATATAACTCCTTTATGAAATTCAAGACAGCAGGCTGCCCTGACAAGATGGAGGAGTGTCCCAAGAACTGCAGCAGGCTTATTTTCCTACAGAAGAAAGAACTATTTCCTTGTCTGAGAGAAAAATAATAATTCAAGAAATATCTTTAAGGAAATCTGAAATTGCTGAAAACCAGAAATGTGAATGAGCAATGCAAGACATGCAAAAAAATGCTCGGTACTGCAAATTTAGGACTGCTGTAATGACAGTTTTTACCAAAGCTGTCCACTCGTGTTTCAGTTTCTAGATGTGTTTTGCATTATCTGGTCAAATAAATAGATGTTTTGTTTCTAAAACTAGTAGAAATAATACTACTGGTATTTAGCATTACAGTTCATAATGGTGAGAGAGACAGATTGTGAAAATTAGAATATTACCTACCCTTAGGAACAGCTTCTCAGACTTCCCACATTATGAGATTTAATCTCAGTCCATTTCTAATATTGAAATTGTTGTTGATTCAAACTTCAGAAGAAAAACCAGATTTTTCTCCCTTGCTAACCTTCTTTAAGCAAATTTTTATAGAAACTCCTGGAGGCAAACATACTCTTGGCATTCTTAGCTTTTAAGGTGGGCTGCAGCTCCAAGCGAATACTGTGTGATCCGGTCTCCGCTTAGATCAGACCCTACTCTGAAGTTCACTAGCAGCATTGATAATTAAACATTAGCATTTTCATCACATGCCACAAAATCAATTGATTTGTCATCTCTGCAGGTCTAGCTGATGATCGAAACTAAACTGAAACTAAACCCCCTTTCAGTGCTTGAGCGATCTCAGTGTGGGATTAGTTAAATAGCAAGTTGATGCTGAAAAGACATGCCCTGAGAGCAGTAGGATGAGGAGTAGCAGCGAGCTCATCACGAGGCAGGGGCATGCTTACTGGGGCTGTGGAAGAGCCAAGGTCAGGACAAAAAGAGAGAAATCCATGCAGTAAGAGATTAGTTCCTGGGGCTGTTCCTTTCTTTGCAGATTGCAAAAATTCTTTATAGGTGTAGCTCTGGGGATTTATATACAGAAGGCTTTTCATTTTCTTTCTTTTTTTTTTTTGCTTCTGCCAGAATCTTTGTGAGCTCCACACTCAAACAAAAACCTTAGCAGTACAGAATGGATTAATACAGGATTACAAGAAGAAGATTATATTTCTGGATCCTCTCATCTCTTTTTTTAAAATGTATATCCCAATATTACATTGCATGTATTCAACATGATTCCTTTATGCAGAGCCATATGTTAATATAGCTGTCAAAAGAAAGTAATTTTTTAAAAGTAGCTGAGATTTGTGAAGAATTCTAAGAAGATTTACTTAGCTTATAGAGAATGTTAACAGGACTATTCCTTAAAACTCTAGAATAATTTAGGTTTTAAATGTGTCCTTACATTGTGCACACTTTGTACTTGGCTTTGTATTTGGCTTTTTAGATCCAGTATTACCTGACATTATATTTCTTCCCTTTCCTCCTTCAAATACTTCATGCCCTCTGACATTCCTGTGTAATAGAAATTCCAACACAAAATATCACAGACTTTCCCTGCTCCTTTCATCCTAAGAACAATATTTCTCTGAGCTTTTCCAGTCACCCACATTTGGTGATCTGAAAGGTCTGATCCTGTTCCTACTGAAACCAGTTGAAAAACTTCAAATAACAGTCAAACAGGCTCCCCAACTCTCTGTAAACCCTTTAATCCAAAATATTTTAAAAAGAAAAAAAACAAAAATCCAGTGTTCTTAAAAAAGTGAAGTAATAACAACTTCCTTAGAGTTAAGGCTCCCAGAAAACATTACAAAATGTGAAGTAATTCCAATGTTTCTGCATATTTTAAATCATTTGAACATAACAAACTTTGAATTCTGGTTCTCACCTGAGATATGCAATAAGCTACACAGCAGAAATGGTTGGTGTTGCAGTTTGGTTAGATTACTTTCTGTCTACAAAAAAACTGGGCTGACACCTCTGCCCTTACACCCCTGTGCTGTACTGCCAGTCCAAACACTGGTATCCAAAAGTGAAAGGCTACTGCCTTGAAATGCTGCCTTGCAATGTGCAACTCCTTATCTTGCCTAATGAATTACTAAATTTAAAAATCAAACATGCTGTTTCTCATTTGATGCTCCAGAAACAGTTAAACCTAAGAACTCACAAAGATCAACAAATATCAAATTCTAACAGAAGATTTAATAGGATCAAATGATCTTTTCTACTTCTATAAGCACACACAACAGAAATTTGGTAGAACCTGGCATGGGTTAGACCTAATTTCTCTTTCTCATTTCTAGGTAGAAGAGCTATTAACGTAGGTACGTTCTGTGGAAACAGGATCAGTCATTTATAAAGGGAAGAATGAGTAATCAGTTGCAGAAATAAAGGTTTTATGGAAAGTTCCTGTCATTCATTTTGTCAATCTGTACCATGCAACAGGTGTGTAAAACTGAAGGTCAACAGTACAAAAAATGTGAAGAGATACAGGGGCTCATGTAGGTACTCCATGCCATACATGTCTCTGCATCATGAGAGCTGGTTCATCCCCCCCTTTTTTTTTTTTTAAATAGTTATTAGGATGAAAGACATTTCTTTCTGTGATAGAGAGATTCAGGGAAAAGAGGAAAAAATTCTATGATTTTTCTCTGAAATCAGCTCTTGCAAAGTTCCTTTTAGCTCTTATCCTAATTCTGCCAGTTTGCACTCAGAGCTTCTCAAACTTGAGCTCATCATCAGGGATGCTGTCAAAGCTGTTGAGTGAGAGGGGAGGAATTCCCTTCTTACACAAACTCTTCCGTGTGCATCCCAACATTAGGGAAGAATATTAGGGATTACGAAAACCCCTTTCAAGTTTTACCTAATATGTTCCTCTAACTCCAGTTTGTTGCACCACTGCAGAACAGGATAGGATGAACTATGACCCATCCACCTCACCTTTTCAGAGAACAAAAATAGAGTTAGCAGAAATAAGCAAGCCCTTCTGGGCTATACTCCATTTTTCTGAAATGAAATATATTTTAAAAGCCTCCTAGAAGGAATAATAGGCAAACAGTGTCTTAACAAGTAAGCAGCATTAACTTGTCAATAATTCAGTTAATCAGCTGCTATAAATAGTCAAAGATACTGATGATTTACGCAGATACTGAAATGTGCAAGGTCAGCAGCAGAGTGATATGAGCCACCTACCTTTAGAAAGATTTGAACCCTAACTGTTACATTTTACATAAGCTCCTTGCACTCTGTATTACTTTAAGCATAAATAACATGTTATACAAAAACCACATGCACAATTCAAAATGTAAGATGGCAGGCCCACAGCATGCAGGTATCTCAATTCACCGCCAGATGCCTCCTCTTCCCCTCACAGTGAGAAAGTTGCTTGCTCTGCAGCTGTATCCTCAGGTGGTTAAAAGATTGGTTGGTTGGTTGTGTTCACTGACCTAAAAGATTCTTTCAATAAACATGGGTATCTGCCTTCTCTGGGATCTTAAATCTAGGCAGTTGGCTGGAAGAGTTGTAATACATCTCTTCCTACTGGGTTAACTTGTTCTACCAGCAGGCTTTTATTTTATTTATTTTTTGTTCCTAAGCAGGTAGAACCCATCTTTTATAATCTGCATGAGCGCAGGCATTTACTGACTTCCCTGTCACCTGTGTTTGAGCAGAGACTAGGCCTTGGCTTCAGGCTCTGCAAATTCAAGCAGAAGCAGATGCTTCACTTCACCTACCTAATCTTGACTCCCAATTTTCTCTTCACAAAACTTTCCCTTGGGACAGAGTCCACTCCAGCAATTTGGGATAATTCTGTCCCTCAAAAAGGTTTTGCAGTTAATAAGGAACAGTATATTAAATGAAGAATATTTATATACAGTGAAGTTTTCTTGTAACACTCTTTTTAGTGTGGATTGTTCTCACTGGATAGACAGAAAAAGCCTTATGGGTGGTAGATGTGTGGAAAGAGATTGTCAGGTTTTAAAGTTAAAATTTCCAGATTCTTCATCAAGACTGCTGAATGAATCTGGCCTGTGGCTCAAAGACATGAGTATTATAAAAGTTCAGGTTCTAGCTGTAGCAGTTTTATTTATCCTGCAAACATCAAGCTTGGAAATAGGTCAAACGATTTTATTTTGTTCTGTTGCACCACTATTCCTCAGTTCTGAGGCAGGGGAGATTCTTCTAGGAATAAGAGTAATCCTACCTTTTACCTTTCAATCCATGCTGTCCATACAGAGATTTAATAATGGATAACAGTGACTGATCATTATAATGATGGACAGCTGAGTCTGCTAGGAGCTGAACTAAGAGCAACAACTAATTTCAAAGACACTGGATAGAGAAACATAATGTTTGCACTCTAAATGTATCTCTTACTTTATGCTCCAAAGGAGCAGCAAAATCTAATACAAACAAATTAATGACAATACACATTGTATTAGTCATTCCACCAGAAAGACACTTAGGTAAATCTTACTCAATACAAGCTGGCAGTAGAAAGAAGTCTAGACCTGAGCCTATCGCATGGTCCACGCCTGGATATTTAAACCAGGGAAATGAAAATGTTTATCTCCTTTTACTAAACTCTGAACAAAGTCATCTAATCATCTAGCCAGGTGTTTCAGGCTTTAAAAAAAAAAAAAAAATCTGCCTGACTCCAGAAAGTTGAGAGGTTTTACTGCATCAGCAATACTCTGCTTCAGGGAGCAGTGGGCTCAATAAACTCAGCATATGGCTTAATGTTTTTATTTTCAGAGTAACGACCAGTCCCTTCAATAACCATCTCTTGTCCTCTGCTTATCGTTATTGTACAGCATTTGATATATGTGCTTGTGCAAGAACAAGTTCATCTAATATAGTTAACGTATACTCCAGATACAGTATTTTCCATAAAAATTTGTTGAAGGCATTTTTACTTTGAAAATGTACTTTTTAATATTTTAGGATCATTCCATCATACGTGCACAATATCTTACTGCATATGTACTTGTACTGAAGCCAGTGGGACTGTTCATAAGCAAGAAACTGAGCAGGGCTGGCCAAATCTGGTCCTTGGATGACCCATATACGCTGTCGAAATATTGGTTTTACTGCAATCAGCAAGACAACAGCCCCTACCTTCAGTCTGGTCAGCCTTATAGCTTAGTGAAGGCTGTCTGGATTCTTCCAGCCTATATCTGTTTTCTTTCCTTTTTCAACATCTCACTCCATTTTCATTCCTTTCTTCTGTTTATGAGTGTTTTAAAGACAATGATGTATTTAAAACAACATTTTAAACACCTGACTGTCCTTAAGATGTCATCTTACCCCTTTTTTTTTCCTTCCATAAGGCTGATTTCTCCTTCCACCTCTCTCAAACTCCTTGTTTCCTGTTCTTTATCTCTTACTTGCAGTTTTTTCCTCTTCTGGTAATAAGTTTTCTCTCTTTTTTTCCCCCTCACAATAGATCCTCAAATTATTCAGACACTAATTCTTTCCTTCTTTTTTGCAGTGCTACACAGCATAATGCCACCGCAATTGCTGCGCAGACATTCTTTGCCAAATAATGACCATTCCCAGAGGAATTTGCCAATCCCAACAGACCACATTGCGTGTAGCACCAGTGATGATAAGAATACAGATTTACCAAGACTGTTCTAAAATAATACACCTGCAGGATTGAAAACAGAATCAAACAGTGTATGCAGAAAAAGGAAAGACTGGTTACGTATAGTAAATCTAACCATTTCAGAGCAAGATAATTACCTTGCAGTTTGGCTGATTACCCATTTTACAGAAGTCTCTTCAGGTAATCAGTCTACACTCATGACAGTATTTTCAAACAGAAGACTTAATCTTGGGGCTCAGCTGGTCTCACCTCTCTGTGGGAACCAGCTGCTTAATCTGATCAAGCAGCCATGACTGCCATGCACCCTTATTCCCACACCTAATACAATCTGGGCTAGACCAGTGGTTTTGTTCAGTGATTTGGGGAGGTAGACAATTTGTCACAGAATTACCTCTTTTTCCTAAAACTTCCCATTGCTCTAGAGTTTGCCTCTGTATGTTTGAACTATTTAACTGTAAATATAAGAAGCAGTTTCATGTTTACAGTTATGCACAGAAGAGTGGGACTCATTCTTTCAGCTCAGGCTCTAAGCAGTAGTGAGAAATTTGTAAGAACACATGATGGATTATTTCCATGTCTTTACTCTGCTTAGGAGTTGAATCCTTCCAAGACAAGTGTTGACTTTAAAAGGTAGCCAAACAAACAAGAGTTAGAAATCATTCTAAACTTCAGTAACAGATCACAAAAGACTTGTACTATGCTCCTTGCTTGAGCAAGAGCTCCTTGTAGACCACTACAACCCTCTATTTGCCTACGTTGTATGGCAGACATTGGAAGCACAGGAGGTCTGATGCATGTAATTATAGACCTACCTTCTCTATCACTACTTAAATACTGAAGCCCTTATTTAGGCACAGATTCTCAGCATAGCTGTGAAAAAGAAATTAAGAGATGTTTCTGACTTAGTGATATGTTTAGAGGCTCCATGGCAGTTGAGCTGTGCAGGTCCACATGCTGGTTAGGAGCTTGTGGTGCGAGTGAAAGCTCCAGTGCTCACTCTAGCATGTGCTCGCGTGCTTCAGGTTGCTGCTAGGTACAAACTCTTCTGCTCAAAGCTCACATCCTCACTCAAACACATTCCCATAATCCAAAAGAAGGATTTTATCCTGTCTTCATTTCTAATTTGGCTGGCTGGGACTCAAAATATAATTAGCTCTATTTTTCATTCACAGTGGCAGTTATGAAATCTTTTGTGCTGCTGAAGCAGTTAAAGAACAAGTTTAGGAGGGAATAGCGATTAAAAGTGTCATTCAAAATGTACCTCTGGTCAAGATCTTCCCAAAACACTCATGAGGAGTTTGGATTTTTAAATGATACATCCTATTCAACAGAAGAGTAAGCTAATGGTTATATCCTAAAGCCGACTTGCTGTTTCTCTTCTCTCATTCCAGTGATACAGATAACTGGGAAAGTGGTAAGGGCACATTTACAGCAGACATATTTTTTAGTCTCTGTTTTTTAGATATTGCTGTTTGAGCCAGACAGTTTTATATTTATTGAAATTTAGACCCAGCATCAAAAATTGAGTGGAAAAATAAGTCATCAGGATGAACAATTTAATGCTTATTTTCCAAGAGATTCATATGGTCTGCTCTGGCTGAAAAAGTAGTTTGAAAAAAATATTTTTCCACTGTTTAGATTGATTTTTTTTTCTATCCAATACAAATAGCAGAAGCATTTTGAAGATAACTATTTTAAGTTTCCCACAACAAAGAACTATGCAAAACGAACTTTCTGGAAACACCTTTTCATTGCCATAGAGATGCAGTAGCACCTGTGAAAATTCAGTGTACTGGTTTATTAATGTAATATATTGGTTAAAAAAATACAAAACAAACATTCAAGGATAGAGTTAGTTGTTACAAACAACAAGATTAATCACATTCATAATCTTAAGACCATATTTTAATATTTTTCCTCATTTAGTCTGTGTCATCTCAGGACCCCATCTTGACACCTTTCTTGGACTAACAACGTACCTGTGCTTTCTCAATTGTTGATAGGAAGGAAAGGGAAGCTGGGAAAGCAGAGAGATAAGTTACCTCAGTACTGCAAACAAATTGCATGCCATAAGGCATGATTGTCCAAGGCACAAGCTCTTGCTCAGAGTGAATGGAAATAAAAAGAGAACAATTTAACAAAGTTTGTTTTCTGATTCAAAACTATGGTAGAAGGAAAAAAAAAAAACCAAACTCATGACTCACAGTTTCAATACTCACAGTTTCAAAGATAGATTGTCAGCACTGTAGCTTTGATTTCGGCTGCCGAAAAGATCCAGTCTCTCAATAAGATATTGAGAAACAATTGTTCCTCGTTTCACTAGAAACGTCTCTCTTCATGTCCATTCATACTAAGCAGGACCACATGCTGTGGATCATGACTTACTGTGAATGGGGAACAACTCCTTTTATAGTCCTCTGGTTTGTTTCATGTATTGGTATAAAATAATGATGGAGCTATTTCCTTCTTGTATTTTTCCTGCCACTTTATGAAATATGTCCCATGACACCACAAGTGAAGGAGCAGTAAGTGATCCCTCATGCACAAGAACTACAACTGTCCTAGCATGCAAAGGGGACAGGGTGAAGGAGGAAGGAAAGTCAAGTCTTCTTTTCCCCTAGTTTCTCCTTTGTTGTCTCTTTCATTGTTAGTTATGGGCATACTTCAGCTCAAAGAATTGAAGTTAAAATCCTCTTCTTGGCATCCTAAAGACAGCATTCCTTTCCAAAGTCCCGTAGTCTTTATTTAATATTCTTCTTGACAGAACTCAAATATTATCTGTGGCAATTCTGACTCCCAGTCTCAGTTCTTTTTGTACTGGTACTGGTTATAGTGACACCAGAAATTTAATGAAAGGATAGACAAGATGAAACCGCATATAGCTGTAAATTATCAGATAACTGAACAGTGAAATTACCAGAATCTTTAGAGCAACACTGTCTAGTAGAGCAAAAGGAAACTTCTGAGAATCTGACAGCCTTGGACACAGAAGGTGGAAAATCACATCCTCTGAAGCTTACAAAAGTCAACATTTAATAGCTCAGTGAGGGTACACCACACTAAATATGAAAGAAAATAAAAACGAACTGGACTTTTTGGACTCCTTCAAGTCTTCTGTAAGACAACATAGCTACAGAGCAAAAGAATTCAAGTCTAAATTCAAGTCTAAATTTTTCTTCATGAAGAGCAAACAATAAAAATTAGTATAAATGTACCTAACTTTCAAGTAAATGACAGAAAACTGTGAGAAAATATTATGAAAGCTATCGCATTTATTGAATCAAGAGAGTAACAAAGAAGTGCAATGTGAACTCAGTCTTTTCTGGGTAAAAGGGATGCTTCATCATATCAGACCCAAGTGTAGTTTTCATCATTGTTTGGAGGCACAACCCTTTGGAAGCCCTGATTTTAGCCAGACAGGCTACCACAACCAGAAAAGAATGGAGCTATTCTAAAATCA
>WAAD01030030.1:29949-41976 GCA_013389945.1 Fregata magnificens
GCATAATTTAACTTCCACCCAGTGTCATCTCATTTCTGCATAAATATTAATATCTTCCCCAAAGATAATGCAGATGTTCACTACTCTATCTTCCCACATCCATGTGTCTAAAAGTAAGTGGTCAGGAAAGTCATCCTCAATGAAAGAGAGGACTGAACAAAAATGTTCTAATTAAAACAAAAGATTCTGCTGGTAGTGATAAATGAGCCAGCAGAACCAAAACACAGCAGGTGACCGACTATCTCAGGTTGGACTTCCTTTATTCGTGTTAGGAGTCTTTCTATCTAAATCAGTGAACTGTCATGAACTTTTGAATGAATAGCTTGTAGATTGCTAAATTTGGTAAGCAGTCTGATTCTTAACATGCCTTTGCTACTTCAGATGCTTTGACCTATAATGACAGGAGAAAACATCTGGTAATTTTTCATTGCAATTTATTATCTCCAAATTAATGGGTTTTTAATAAAGTAGGGAAAAGTAGAAGTTAATATTTCCTTAAACACTAAGTAAAATGGCAGATACTAATTTCTCATTAGAATATGAAATTAGATCATGGTTTGATTTATTAAACATAGCATTACTTATTAGACTGAGTCAAGTGTCAGAGTATATTAAAAAGATCTTTTAAAATAGAGAAAACAGTGTTAAAACTTGCTCCTTAGCTAATATAGGGTCATTAATGCTTAATTTGAATGATTACTTGGACATAGCCTGTTCTTCACTGTACAGTCAGTCATTTTTGTTCACTGTATAGTCTTCTCAAAGACACAGTAGCCTACAACTGCATGGTATGTTCAATCCTTCACTATACACTTATGCACAAGTGGATATTTCCAGAACAATTTGAGTTGCATGCTTCCTCAAAGTACAAGATCAAGCTTCCCCACCCTATTGGATGAATGAACCACAGCGGCAGAGCCTGGTACTTTGACCCCAGTGAGCGTCTTTCTTACAGTACTGGTGGTGTCCCTAAATCAGGGTTCTTCACCCAGTGTGCAAAACACCAATCAACACATTGAGTCGAGATATTTGTCTTTACTGTCAGTCTGCAGAGTGGGCTGCCGGGCATTTAACATCAGCCAGCACACCTCTCAGAAACACATGGGGTCTTTGATGCAAAACAATAACAAAAAAGAAGTTACATTAAAATACCTGATTGATTACTTGTAAAAAAGTTCGTCCACGCATGTCTGTCTTTTAGTTTGGCTCATTATATTAAGGTGGGCTCACATTTACATCTAAGGTCTCCTCTGACAGGTGTGGTTTTTAGTATCATAATTACCCAAGGTAACCAGAGGCCATGTCACCTTGGTCCTGTCAGTTACCACTAAATTAGGGGTGTTAGTTCACACCCTGCTGTGGCTTCTGCCTGAACAATGGCTAGGACCAGGGCAGGTATTTGCAGATCTTTGTTTTTAGAGGCTTTCTATTCTTATCATCAGGGATTCAAGGCTGACCATCACAGTTGTTTTAACCCTTCGATATCATTGTCAACAATTTCACAGGGCATCTGAGCTTAAATCTTGCTTGAAATTAAATCCAGAGGTCATAGACTTAGCCCTTACCATCTTCTAGGATGCCATTCAATATAAAAACTAGGACTGTCTGTCTTAGCAAGTAGCAAAAAAGTTGTGTTTGATCTCAACCTGTAACTCTATCCTCCTCCCTTCCAAAATAAGTAGATATTAGCAACAAAAAACAAAAACACCCCGCTGTAAAGCTTCTGACTTGCAGAACACAACATCTGCATTTGAAATCATTGGGAGTTAGTAGAATACATTCAGACAACTTTTATTTTCAGGGAAATAACATGGTAATCCACTCTCTCTCAATTTCTGAGTTAGGATGCTACCCCTAAGGTTATCCAATTAATAGCGTAAGAGGGGCTAGCAGATACAGGCCAAAAGCAGAGACTCACTGCAAACAGTAGCAACTGAAGAGAGTTGACGTACAATACAGTTTTTTTACATCAGAACTTGTGGTCCATTGCACTCAGCTCCTAGCAAAGATTGAGCGTGTATTAAAATACATGTATTCAAATAGTCTGACTTCAGAGTACACATGACTCTTCATGCACACAGAAGTCACCAGATATACTTAGTGTATGCAGGAGCAGGATCTTAATCACTAACTTAAATTTTATTTGAGACCCAAACTTTATTTGAAACTTCATAACTTTACAGGTTTGGCTAGGCTTCCATGGCAGGCAGGCAGGCAGGTCAAGAAGGCTTAATTTCAGTTCATAGAGAGGCCAGTGTACAGACTTTGGCACAGGTTGTAGAGTAGACTATACAAGTATTTTATTGCCTATTATCTAATAAAAATCTTGGAATAATAACTGAGTGAATAGCTTGCTTACGCAGATAATAATTCTCTTCCTACATAGTAAACTTGTGTAATGATACTTTCAATATAGTTCCAATAATGTTTGTGTAATAAAACATGATCAAATAAAATAAAGATATGGGGAAACTTCAGTCTATATAGCAAAATCAGTGGTTAGATGATGGAGACTAGATGAGGATATAACTGTATCAGTACATTATATATGGTCTGCACACACGAAACCATTAGTAGTGCAATACATTATACAGTTTTTTGTGTGTTGATACCATTTCTTTGAGACACAAAACTGTTCATTTGTAATTAGCCAGTATATTAGAGACAAAAGGTAACAACAAAAGCTATACAAACCTTAATACTTGCATGATTTATAAACAAATATACTGAGTTGAGACGTTTCTTTTATATTTGCTTTAAAGTAAGTAAAAGAAGTGTTGCTTAAGCTCATTAATCTAAAACACTAAATCAGATCACATAGATCCTTTGGAAATTTTCCCTTGATTTAGGAAATGTTCACAGTAAGGATCAGTTTCACAGTGCAGACAAATTAACTGCTCTCCCTCGGATAACAGGTTTAAGATCAAACCTGCTTTTCTAGCACCAGTATATTGATTTATGGAATTGAAGACCAATATGGAAAGTCTCTCACCAACTCACATTCTACTGGTAACAGAAGACCATGTGAAAACCAAGTGAAACAGTGCAACCAGAAAACTCACTTGAAACTGCAAAACCACCACAGTCAAAATTTCTAGCTAAATGACAGGTAGCACTTCGGTCTTACAACAATGCCAGTTGATGTGCAAAATAAGTAGCATACTGCACAAAGCAAAATCTGGTGGTTTTTTTTGCACATGCAGAGATTTCCACAGATAAACTGTTGATGTGATTCTGCATCACAAGTACCTAGGAAGGTCAAATCCTTATATTACAAGGAAGTGAATACCAGCTGTATTGATTCAAATTAACAAGTAGGAGGACAAAGCTGCTTTACTTAGGGTTAGAGTTTTTTCCTCCTAGTAGAAAAATCCTTTCTGTATAGCCCCCTGTGAAAAGACATTATGCAGAGAGTGGGCATATTAGTTGCACACTATAAGGACGGATTTTACACTGTACCTACTGACACAATGATAAAGCTACAGCTATAGCAACTGATTTAAAAATCAATTCCTTGTTAAGGCTTTTTACAATTGTGCTAGAAGCATCTTGAAAAGATCTGCTATTCTCACTGCAGGTGTAAAAAATACTGGCAACTGTTCATGTACCTTAGAAATAATAGCTAATAAATCACTTATTGCAGTAGCAATAATATTCTCTGCTATACTGAGACATTATAGTAGTACTTTTCTAATAAGGTAGAAGAACTATGATCACTGGAGGAAAATGGGTTTTAGTGTTTATTTTAACAGATATTCAAATCTTTAAAAAAACTCTGTTATTTTGAGGCCAAGTAAGAAACTCAAGAAAGGAACATGGCAGACGTTACATATTAACAACAACCTCCTTTAAAAAAAAATGCTTATGATAAATACGTATACTATTTGATGAAACTCTTAAGCTTGGTACACTTATATCTTCAGAGAAAATTTCAACGATGACAACTTAATAAGAAAGACTTCTAACTGGTAAAGCGATGTTCAGCAAAAATAGAAGAATTATAACTGAAAATGTAAATCCTGAACCTTTTCTCATATTTCATATTTACACAACCGCTTTTGCATTTCCAAGGAAGATGTATTTACAGGAAAATGTGTCATTGGGTGGGCTCTTTTTTTTTTTTGTTTCTTTTTTTCCCCCTTTTCTTTTTAATCTCATAGCTTGATATGGGTAAGGAACACTGTGGCAATAGTAATAAGAAAGAAGATCACAAGTACATCAGAAATCATAAAATTATAAATACGTTAACTTGAAGTGGATAGTGTAAGCTGCAGAAACTACTACTTGATAAACTTCACAAAAGATATCACTGAAGAACCGAAGTTGCAGCTGAAGACTATGCTGCTTCTCAGATGAAATTTTGGGAATGGACTGGGAGAGAGATGCCAAATGCAGTCTGAATGCCAAATGAATTCAAAAGAAACCATAGCTTTGTGGGCTCGCAGCTGGGGGTGGGGGAAGATTTTGAAAGACTACTAAAATTTCAAAGCTGCACAGCAGAAGAGAAATCCCTTGAAAAAGTATGTGGCAATGGAGAAAGAAACACTAAGAGAAAGGATAGCCCTCCTGTTTTTATGAGCATAACTGTGTAAGAAGTTTCAGCCAGTAAATTAACTGTACCTCCAGCTGAAAGCAAAGATGAGGCCAAAGTGAAACAACTCAAACGGCTGTTTGCTAATACAATGAGTCAGGCATTGGTAAACAACTGCTTTCAGAAATTGTTGTGAAAGATATGAAACCATTCATTATAGGAATAATAGAAATGCAAAACAAGATTATTTGTAACTGGGATACGGCTGGCTGAAAGAATTTACTGTTTAGAAAGGATGGAATTAAGGTTAAAAAAGGTGGCAGAGTACCGTGTACTCATCAAAAAGACTCATTAAATAAAGATAACATTCCTCGTAGGTAAAAAAAACATTTCCTGGGAAGACTTCATGGGGCTATGTTAACACTTCTCCTACATCAAGGCTGGAGAATGGTTAAATATTTTTGTAAGATTATGTGAGATTTATAAAGTAGTGTTACTTTCACAATTCCTACTGGCTACTTAGCATTTATCTTCTGATCCATATCAATCCACAATGGTAAGTCTCAGGCATGCTTGGGTATGAGTATGTAGTAAATTCCTAAATCAATTAGTCACTTGTGCAGTTCTGGTAAACACTGAAGATGCTGTGAAAAAGCATACAATATTTGGTCAAAAAATCCCGAGATGATTCATTTCAAATTGACGAATTTCAAATTGGCACCCAAGACAGAAACATATCAAAACCAAAGGAACTGGGTTTTAGTACAGCAGACAGAAAAATTAGGAAGATAGTTAATAAAGTTGACAGAAGAATCCAAAGATTTGAATGTGGAGGTGGAAACACTGAATTTAAATGGAAGTGCAGTATCTGAAGTCCTCACAAAGAAAAGAGAAAATCAGAAGGCAGTCTGATTGGATAAGTAAGCAGAAAAGACAGAATTTTAAGAGTAAGTGAAAATATCTACAAAGATATGGATAAAGGATCAATGAGTTACATAAATCAAAGTCAGAAATACAAATGTCCATAAGCATATTTGAACTGCACTTTTCTAAGGAATTTAAAATAGCAGAAAATTAGTTATCTAAAGATAAGGTAATGAAAATGACTGCATCAAATGTAGAAGCAAGTTTACTTTGATAAAATTGAAGGGCAAGAAAATCCATAAACTCGGATATTTATACAATTCTGGCAGCAAATTTTCAATTAATCATTCAGTGTAGAGATTGTAACCTGGGACTAATGAATAGAAAGCCTACTACTATTCTTATTGTCAGAAGTATGTACAAGAGGAAAAAAAGGAAAGCAAAATGCCTCAGCTACTACAAGCCCATTAGTTTGGTGGCTGTTCAGAAACAACTCAGAAATGAAATGACAAAGAACAGGTAATTGTACGTGGAGGGAAGTGGACTAAAATCAACATGGTTTTATCAAACATGGGAATGTGCCTTTGTTGCCTTATTGCACTTCTCAGACAAATGAAATGCATCCTTGCTAATTCATCTAAAGTGAAGTAGAACCTCTGATATAAATGCTGCATGGGAAATTATTATTTAATGCAGAAAAGATCAGGTTTTAGACATGGGCTGTAAAATGAATAAAGAATTGACTAACAGCAAAAAACCCACACAAACAGAAAAACAACAACAAAAACCCAAAACCAAACAACCAAAAAAAGAGTTATGTTGAAAGGTAGGTTATCAGGGAAGAGATACCAAAGGTGTTCTTTAATAACTTATCTTGAGACTGACCCCATTTATTATTTTCACTGGTGACTTTAGTACAAGGAATTTTGGCAACAACAAATTTCAGAGGCAGTATCACTACTGAAGAGTATATTATTGTCCTTCAGGAGTAATTAGATGACTTTGTAGATTAAAAAAACAGAAAAGAGTTGAAATATAAATGTACAAGCTGTAATTTTATGCACTTAGAGAATAACAAGAAGAATATTTGTCCTAAGATGAGAGAGGCTATATTGGTTGATCCTACTATTGCAGGTGATCATTATGACTGGACTGAAAAAACCCAAATGAGTTTCTAACGTGGAAGAACTGATAAGTCTTCAGAGACGGGGAACTAGGTGTACTTATCTACAAAGCACTGAAAATGCCTCATGGAGAATTATTTATAGAGTTCTGATACATATTTAAATATACAAGATTTATCTAAACCAGGTTTATGTGGAGAAGAGCTTCTAGGCTTATTAGAGGAAAAAAATTACATTAAAACAATCTAGCTTTTTCATGCTAGTAAAACAAAAGCTGAAATGATGCATAGCTACTCACCAGGATATGAGATCAATTTATGTTACTTAGAAATATTAAGCTTTTTTTGTATTCAGTAAGAACCAGCTTCCACTGCTCACTATAACTAATTATTTTATGATTCAATGAGTTGTACTAAGAATCTTCTTGGGTGACAATGGAGCATACTATGGTTAGCATGCTTGGATGGGGTATTAGCAGTTTTCTAATCATCAGAGGTTGAAAGTTCTTGAAAAGCTCAT
Source organism: Fregata magnificens (assembly GCA_013389945.1). Classification (NCBI taxonomy): domain Eukaryota; kingdom Metazoa; phylum Chordata; class Aves; order Suliformes; family Fregatidae; genus Fregata; species Fregata magnificens. The sequence goes on from WAAD01030030.1 coordinate 36,988, forward strand.
CAACTCAGAGGCAAAGCATTTTGAGATTGAATTTTACAAGTTCATGAACAGTAAAGGGAGAGTAAGGGAGAATATGAGCAATCTTCTGACATGAAATTTTGAGAAAATTAATTCTTAGTATATTTAAGAGGGTGGCAGTGGATTGCTGTGCATTGTGGTTTTGTATTTATTTAGTTCTGTGGTCACTGAGTAGTACTGAGGAATTCTTCAAGTGACAAATAAGTATATAGACAAGGAAAAGTTGTGCAGAGATAAAGGTTGGGAAGGATCCCAAGCCCTTACCCCACCTTTCAGATCATCAGCAGCATTGCAAGGTGGGAAGAAAAGTGTGGCTGTTCAGCTTTCATGAGAGCTGACCCATGTCTGAATGGTTCATAGGGTAGAGGGAGGAGTCTGTGTTTGTACACAGCTGCCTAGGTACACACAGAAAAGAAAAATGTCCCAGTAGAACTAATGATGTAATGCATGTCTGGAAGACATGAAGGGAATTTGTAAATCCTGTATCAATGCAATAATATCAATCATTTGATACAAGGCAGAAAATACGTATCAAACTTGGGACAGCTGACTGATACTTTCCAAAAAGATTATGTGTAAAAAGCAGCTTATAAAATAGAATCCCTATCTACCAATGCCTTCAGTATTTCCTCTCTCATGCATTTCCTTCTATCACTTACATAAAATAAACTTCCATCTGTAATACAGTTCATATCAGTAGCAAAGAAAGAGGAAGAAAATTCTGAATTTTCCACTTACTATCACTACAAGGTTCAGAATCTGATTCACACTAGCACAATACTGTCAACTCTATAATTTTAGGATGACTCTTCATGGTTTTCCTAGAAACCCAGGCTCTGGAGTCATGAGGTAATTATCACAAAGAAAATATTTCTATGTATGGGATAAAACTTCATTAACTTCTAATTGTGAATCTGAGCATCTATGAGTTATCACTTGTGCTGGTTGCTCACCTTATCACCAACAATACAAGCATACAAAATATATTGACCTGGTCTACATAACAAGATGAAAAAAGATAACAAAATAATAAAAGCCTATTCAGTTTATACTTAACACGGTTCCAAACACACTCACCCAATAGTTCAGGCTGACAAAAGGCAAATTAAAGAAAAGAGAAATATTATTTTTATAGTCAGCTTAAAAATAACAGTGAAACACACAGTTAACCTTAATTTTGCCCCAGCTGTTTGCCTACCATCACTACTGAATGGCAATCCAAGCAAAGATCTTTATATGGGAAAAGTGTAGTATACACCAAAATTTCAAAAACACACAAACTACAGCACGCATACAAATCATGTCTTCGAAGCTCAAATTATAACCCTCAAAGTATAGAAACTTACAATCATAAGTTTCTCACATAGTTACATATGACCTGTATGCCCACTAATGGCTGAATGTACATTGGCCCTAAATTGCACCAGCATTATAGAAAGTACTTTTATGTAAGATGCAGGAATAATTTGCTATGTTGAAGTATAGTTCTATTTCTCTTATGCTCCAACTTTACACTTAGCAAAGGCAGAAGGTACAAAGTCTCAAAGTAATTTTAATGGTGTAATTATTTTAAAATATTTGATTCATCAAGACATCTACTGCTGCTCTAAAGAAATATAACAATGCATTTCATAATGCCAAAGTGTTTTGACAGAGAGTAGTCTACCTAGTTTTACACCTTCTTTGTTCTTTTTGCTCCAACAGTAAAAACAGCTATAAAAACCCCAAACATCCCATGCCTCCCAAGATAAGGTATTGATACAGCCAACACAAAAGCAGAATAAAAAGATAAGCTTAGGATAAACTCTGGGGTGCCTTTTTGGCATATGAATTTGTAGGAAAAAGGTTAATGCCGATAGGTATCACAGAATCACAAAATGCCTAAGATTGGAAGGGACCTCTGGAGGTCATCTGGTCCAACCCCTCCTGCTCAAGCAGGGACACCTAGACCTGGCTGCCCAGGATCATGTCCAGATGGCTTCTGTATACTTCCAAAGAGGGAGACTCCACTACCTCCCTGGGCAACCTGTGCCAGTGCTCAGTCACCCTCACGGTAAAAAAGTGTTTCCTGGTGTTCAGAAGGAACCTCCGGTGTTTCAGTTTATGCCCAGTGCCTCTGATCCTGTCACTGGGCACCTCAGAAAAGAGCCTGCCTCTGTCCTCTTTGTGCCTTCCCTTCAGGTACGTACATACATTAATAAGATCCCCCCAGAGCCTTCTCTTCTCTAGGCTGAACAGTCCCAGCTCCCTCAGCCTTTCCTCATAGGAGAGATGCTCCAGTCCCTTCATCATCTTAGTGGCCCTTTGCTGGACTCTCTCCAGTACGTCCACGTCCTTCCTGTACTGAAGACCCCAGAAGTGGACACAGTACTCCAGGTGCGGCTTCAGCAGTGCTGAGTAGAGGGGAAGGATCACCTCCCCTGACCTGCTGGTAATACTTTGCTTAATGCAGCCCAGGATACCATTAACCCTCTTTGTGGCAAGGGCACATTGCTTGCTCATGTTCAACTTGGGTGTCTACCAGGACCCCCAGGTCCTTCTCTCTGCCAAGATGCTTTCCAGATGGGTGGCCTCCAGCACATACTGGTGCATGGGGTTGTTCCTCCCCAGGTGCAGGACTTGTTGAACTTCCCTTTGTTGAACTTCAGGAGGTTCCTGTCGTCCCAATTCTCCTGCCTGTCCAGGTCCCTCTGGATGGCAGCATGACCCTCTGGCCTATCAGTCACTCCTCCCAGTTTTGTNCCTGTGCCAGTGCTCAGTCACCCTCACGGTAAAAAAGTGTTTCCTGGTGTTCAGAAGGAACCTCCGGTGTTTCAGTTTATGCCCAGTGCCTCTGATCCTGTCACTGGGCACCTCAGAAAAGAGCCTGCCTCTGTCCTCTTTGTGCCTTCCCTTCAGGTACGTACATACATTAATAAGATCCCCCCAGAGCCTTCTCTTCTCTAGGCTGAACAGTCCCAGCTCCCTCAGCCTTTCCTCATAGGAGAGATGCTCCAGTCCCTTCATCATCTTAGTGGCCCTTTGCTGGACTCTCTCCAGTACGTCCACGTCCTTCCTGTACTGAAGACCCCAGAAGTGGACACAGTACTCCAGGTGCGGCTTCAGCAGTGCTGAGTAGAGGGGAAGGATCACCTCCCCTGACCTGCTGGTAATACTTTGCTTAATGCAGCCCAGGATACCATTAACCCTCTTTGTGGCAAGGGCACATTGCTTGCTCATGTTCAACTTGGGTGTCTACCAGGACCCCCAGGTCCTTCTCTCTGCCAAGATGCTTTCCAGATGGGTGGCCTCCAGCACATACTGGTGCATGGGGTTGTTCCTCCCCAGGTGCAGGACTTGTTGAACTTCCCTTTGTTGAACTTCAGGAGGTTCCTGTCGTCCCAATTCTCCTGCCTGTCCAGGTCCCTCTGGATGGCAGCATGACCCTCTGGCCTATCAGTCACTCCTCCCAGTTTTGTGTCATCTGCAAACTGGCTGAGGCTACACTCTGATCATTAATGAAGTTGTTAGCCAGGGCTGGACCCAGTACTGACCCCTGGGGTACACCGCTAGTTATTGGCCTCCAACTAGACTGTGCCACTGATCACCAGCCTCTGGGCCTGACTGTTCAGCTGGTTTTCAATGTACTTCACTGTCTGCTCATCCAGCCCATACTTCAACAGCTTGTCTATGAGGATCCTATGGGAGACAGTGTCAAAGCCGTTACTGAAGTCCAGGTAGACAATATCCACCGCTCTCCCCTTGTCTCTCAGGCCAGTCACTTAATCACAGAAGTTTATCAAGTTGGTGAAGCGTGACTTCCCCTTGGTGAAGCCATGCTGACTAGTCCTGATGATTTTCTTGTTGTTCATGTGCTAGGACTAGATACTCCATCACCTTCCCTCGGGATCGAGGTGAGGCTGACTGGCCTGTAGTTCCCTCAGTCCTCCTTTTTGTCCTTCCTGAAGATGGGGGTGACATTTGCTTTCTTCTAGTCTTCGGTTACTTCTCCCAACCACCATAATTGATCAAAGATGATTGACAGTGGCCTCGCAATGACATCTGCCAGATTGCTCAGCACTTGTGGGTGTATCCCATCATCTCCTTGTTCATCTGCACAGGCTTCCTGGCATTTTTGCCTGACTTCCTGTGCATTAGGATGGACCTTTCTTGAGCATGGAGGTAGTCCTTGAATATTAACCAGTTTTCTTGGGCCCCTCTTCCCTCCAGGGCTTTATCCCATAGGTCTCTCCAAGCTGATCTTTCAAGAAGCCAAAGGCTGCTCTCCTGAAGTCCAGGGTTGTGTACACTTGCTTTTCACCCTGCTTCCTCTCCTCAGGATCCTGATCCTCCACCATCTCATGGTCACTGCGGCCAAGGTTGCATTTAACCTTCACACTTGCAATGAGCCCCTCCTTCTTCGTTGGTTCCCGCTACCACTTGGAACAGAAGTTGTCATCAATGCACTCCAGGAGCCTCTTAGATTCCTTATGTCCTGCTGTGTTGCCCCTCCAGGAGATATCAGGATGCTTAAAGTCTCCCATGAGGACCAAGGCCTGCAAATGTGAGGCTGCTCCTATCTGTCTGCAGATGCCTCATCCAATTGTTCTTCCTGGTCAGGTAGCCTGTAGCAGACACCCACTATAATGTCACCTTTGCCAGTCTTCTCTTGAATCCTAACACATAAGCTCTTATTTGGCTCCTCATCCATTCTCAGGCGGAGCTTGATGCACTCCAGATGTTCTGTCACATAAAAGGCAACTCCCTCTGCTCATCTTCCCTTCCTATCATTCCTAAAGATCCTGTATCCCTCCATTGCAACACTCCAGTCATGAGAGCCATCCCACTGCATCTCCGTGACCCCAAGAAGATTGTTGCCTTGCTACTGGTATTACCAGGATTCCCTGTGGATCATGTCTGTTACTGTCAGGCATTGAACACAGTCTGCAGGATGAGCTACCCACTTGAGGAAAAAAAGAAAAGTCGGGGGGG